>LPNX010469866.1:265-22817 GCA_001517045.1 Pseudotsuga menziesii | reverse complement strand
CATAAAACCCCTAACTCATAATATTTTAATATATCTTATATTTTTGTAGTACATCTCTTAGGAGGCCCATTTTTTACCTCAAATTCTCTCTAATGCCTATCCTCTTCAGCTACTAATACTTGATTATAGCCAAAGAATTCATCTAATAATGAAAACAATTCAGAACCTGAAACCATCTGCAGTATTTGCTCCATGGGTGGGACAGGGTAGTTGTCTTTATCTGACGCGTGATTTATGTTTCTGAAATCTACATAGAGCCTAATTTCTCCTGACTTTTTCCTTACTAGCACCAAATTAGAAGCCCATTCTGAATGCCAGACTTTGAATATGATTTTATCATCCAACATTTTTTCACTTCACTTTGAATTAAAGGTTCCAGCTTCGGATGCATCTTCCTCAAAGGCTGTTGGTAAGGCTTGACTACAGCTTTAATCAGGATGACATGTTGTATAATCTTTCTGTCATAAGTTTTAAGCCCTTCATATGTCTAGGCAAACAAATCTTTGTACTTTTTTAATAGACTAATGAACTTACTTATTTCACCCGGAGAATAGCACTTTCCCAAATTTACATATTTAGGTTCAGCTTCAGTCCCCAAATTTATTAGCTCAAATTGCAAGGATGAGCTATGAGTCTTGACATTCACTGGCTTTCTGAACTTGTTGTTTAAGTCAAACATTCATTCCAAGGTCCTGACTCCCTTAGGAATAAAGTTCCCAAATTTTAATTATGTTTGATGTTCTTCATCATCTATTATTGCTCCTTTAAAAGTCTCGTCATTCATCAAGCATTCCAAAATTTGTTGATCATCATCAAAAACTAGTAGATTTGTGATCATATCCGGAACAGAAGGCCTGAAAAGTAATTCAATAGAGCATCTATTATTATAAGGTACTAGCCTTGCAGCTGAGGTAGCTAGTAAATCAGTTGTTGCATTCTTTAATCTAGGGATGGACACAATAGTGAATGTTTGAAAATTTATAACCAAATCCCAAACTTCATTTTGATAGGCTTTTAAATGTGGTGAAACACAGTGTATCTTATTTCAAATTTGCTTAACAACAATTTCATAATCTCCATATACTTTCATATTTTTCACTTTCAATTCTATTGCCTTTTTAAGTCCCTGAACTAGTGCTTCATACTCAGTTGTATTATTTGTGCATTCGAATTATAATCTACAAGAAAGTAAATGTTTATTTTTTCTTGGATCAATCAGGACACAGCCAGCCCCTGATCCTTCTAATGTTTTAGATCCATCAAAATAAAGAGTCCAAAAACTATCTACCTCTAAATTTAAATTACAAACTACATCTGAAACTAGTTCTACTATTTTACAGTCCATCTCATGAGCCCGTGAAAATCGAAGGAGATCGGGCTAAGTATCAGGTATACTAATGGCTTCTTCAGCTTGGTAATTTCTTGGTTCTAATTCAATGAAATAATTTCCCAAAATAGAGTTCATTGGTTCATTCTTTCCCTCTAACTAAGTAACATTGTATTTCATTTGAGGCTCTCTTAATACTTTTATCTGATTGGGACTTCCCTTATAAGGAAACCATAAATGTGACCAATCTGATGCAAAGTACCCATCTAACCTTACCGCCCAATATCGACTCAAAAACAATCCATAAGCATCTAGTATGTCAGCTACTACAATGTCGATGTACTGACATGCCTTCTCATCTGCAGATAAGCAAATTAGAACATCTTCCATTTCCCCTATTACTTTCACAGTTGTCCTATCTAATTGAATAAATTTCCAAGTAGATGGTTTAGGTTTTCCATTAATTTTCTTGCAGACTGACCATGGCATAATGTTGACTGATGCTCCTGAGTCCACTAAACAGTTGTGCACATTATAGTTGAAAATTTCAAAAGTTAGGAAAAATGCTGGGGTTTTATACTTAGACTTCCCTCCCGCACTTGCCTCACCAATTTCTTCCTCGGGTTGGTTGTCATTGGGAAGCTTTTCTTCTGGTATCTCAAGTGCTTTTAAAAGTTTCTCTTTTTGCTGAGGTAAATTACACATTTCAAATAATGAGATATTTGCTTTAGCTTTTTTAATGTCTTCCACAATATCATACCCCATCTCATGTTCTTTGAGATTCTTCTTGACATTTTCAATCTTATCTTCAATAGGCTTAAGAGGTGTGTTAATTTTCTTTGGATCTTGACTTGACATGGTAAAATCAGGTTCTTTAACAGTTGCAGTGCTCTTCTGTATCTTTTTCGTATTTTCTTGAAGTTTCTTAATCTTAGAAAGTATTGACTTATATTCTTTTAACAAACTCTGACTTCTTGTTGTCACATTGGTTTTTGATGTTTCTTCTTGTTTCAAAGAATCCTATTCTTCTATATAAAACATTGAAACAAAGTCCCATAAAACTAAAGTATCTTCTTCCTGTATTTCTGTAGATTGGTTATCTTTTTCTTCCTTACTAGTTTCTGTCAGTTTGGAATCCAATAATTGATTCATTACCAATGTCATAGAATTTATCCACTGGGGGAAATTATTCTCAGAATGAGGTTGTTGATGAAAGGTACAAAAATTATCCATGCCTACATCAGTTAAATTCATTGCTGCAGGACTGTGTGGAGGAGTTTTAGGTTGAATGTTGTCTTCCCTTTTCTTATAATAAGGCTTATGATTTATGAGCTTCTTTTTCTTTCTCTAAATCTATCACTCTGTTGGATAACTTTTGCATCATCTTCAACATCCCTTCAAAATCATGTGACCGCTCATCCTTAGGCTTAGTCAGTAATAAAGGTTTCTTGCTTCTAAAATTCTTCTCTTCCGACTGCAAAGGGTAATTTTCTATACTCTCCATCGCAGCCTCCACCTTCTCAGCTTCTTTGTAGATTTCTGTTGATGTAGGTCTCATTGATCTCTTGGCAAACATGGCTAGATCAGGCCCAAGGGCTGAGGTATAGTATTCTATTAGAGCATTTTCAAATGGCTTATTTACTGTAGTGAAATTGTTTAGGTAAGCAGCAAATCTTTGAGTGAAATTATATACCTTTTCTTTTCTTTCTTTCTTTAGACCACATAACCCCTTCATTAAGGTTGCATGAGTTTTTTGAACTGTGTATTTACTTCTAAACATTCTCTCAAATGTGTTCCAATCCGTGATTGAATTTGCAGGAAGCGTAAAATACCATGAGGCTGCTTTTCCTTTCAGAGTGTGGGGACACAATCTACACACCACATCTTCATGCTCTCTAGCTCATAATCCTTCTATAGCCAAATAAAAACTCTGTAAATGATCATCTACCAAAATTCCTTCACTTGGTTCAAACTTAGGTAACATTTTGTCAAAAGCTTGAGGAAAATCATGCAAGGGAGGTGTCATATTTAAAGGCAACCTAGCCCTCCAAGAAGGATGTGGAGGTGGTTGGTTTGAATTTACATTAGCAATGATTGTGAGTGGAGAATGAGGTTGTGACTGAACAGGGGTCTGGAAAGGTGAATAGTAAGGTGAACCTGGATTCAACTGATTCAAAGGTTGGTCAAATTCTTGTAAGGTTGATTCTACAAGTTCTTCAAGATCTTCTACCAAACCTGAGTCTTCTAATTGAGGGAGATATTTCTTCTGACACTCTCTTCTAGGTAGGATAGAAATGATAGGTAATCCTCCAATATTTTTTGCATATTCCCTAGTGATTCTTCTTAAATCATCAACCACTTCGTTATTGACAGGATACAAATACCCTTTCTATTTATCTTCAGTAGTGTATTTGTGAAACAAACTACTTTCATAACTGTCACCAGTGGAGTGATTTCAAGGAAGTGAGCTTCCTCAGCTAGCCATGCACTGGTGGCCCTCCTTCTAGTGCCAAAACCTGTTGAGGCCTGGAAAATCGCAGGTAACAACAGTTAGGGATTCTCCTCAATAAACGTTCCCAATTAGCCCATTACTGTATGGTATGGGGAATCCGTCCGGTTTACGGTCTGGCTACCGTAGGTCAAGTAACAAATTAAAATGTTTTACCAGTTACGGCCCGGTCCACCGTATATATTTTTTAGTTTTGTGTTTAAGTTATGATGTACAAGTGCCTAATTAAAAATGCAAATTGATAGAGATAACGAGGAGGGTCACAATGTGATGCGCAGGTTCTTACCTTCAACCATTAGTTTACACAATCCTTGTCCTCTTAATATGGATGTTGGTTTGAACTCAAGATCATATTCTTGTAAGGAAGTTACCTAGTTGCCTCTTCTTTCTCCTAATTACCCAGTTGCCTCTTCTTTCTCCTCATTACCCAGTTGCGATGGTTAAGTATATATGGCCTGAATTGTTTTACCGCTTTAAAAACTGCATAAGCTTGTTAATCAACTGCTAGATAATTCAATTCAGCTCCCTACAGACCAGTGCTCATAAATGATATGGGGTACTCATCTCCCCCATCTTCCTTCTATGTGAGCACCACTACCAAAGAATCATCAGACGCAAAAGTGTACAGAATAAAATCTTTTTCGAAATTTGAACTTTTGAGTGATGGTGCATGAGTGATAGATGTTTTTATCTTACTAAATGTGTTCTTTTCCACATCAGTACACTTTTTTTAACCATTTGCTGCAAAGGTTTGACAATTTGAGCAAAATCTGGTACAAACCTCCACACAAAATTGATTGTCCCCATGAATGATTGCATACCATTTTTGTTATGGGGTAAAGGGATATGTTCTATGGCTTTAATCCTTTATGGGTCTATGGAGATCCCTTTTTTAGAAACAACATGACCCAGTAGCTTTCCTTCTATGACCACAAACACACATTTCTTAGGATTCAGTGAAATACCATATTTTCGACAACACTCGAAAATTTGTTTCAGATGGAATGCATGTTCCTCTCTCTTTTTTGAAAATATTGTGACATCGTCTAGATATACCACAACACTATGGCCAATCAGACCGCAAAAAGCTATATCCATAGCCCTCTGGAAAGTAGCTCCAGCATTAATGGGTCCAAAGGGCATTCTCCTGTATGCAAAAGTTCCCCACTTGGTTCTGAATGTTGTTTTAAGCCTATCCTCTTTAGCTACTAATACTTGATTATAGCCAGAGAATCCATCTAATAATGAAAACAATTCAGAACCTGAAACCATCTGCAGTATTTGCTCCATGGGTGGGATAGGGTAGTTGTCTTTATCTGACGCACGATTTAGGTTTCTGAAATCTACACAGAGCCTGATTTCTCCTGAATTTTTCCTTACTAGCACCAAATTATAAACCCATTCTGAATGTCTGACTTTGAATATGATTTTAGCATCCAACAATTTTTTCACTTCACTTTGAATTAAAGGTTCCAGCTTCGGATGCACCTTCCTCAAAGGTTGTTGGTAAGGCTTGACTCCAGCTTTAATCGAGATGACATGTTGTATAATATTTGTGTCATAAGTTTTAAGCCCTTCATATGTCCAGGCAAACACATCTTTGTACTGTTTGAACAGACTAATGAACTTACTTCTTTCACCCGGAGAACAGTACTTTCCCAAATTTACATATTTGGGTTTAGCTTCAATCCCCAAATTTATTATCTCAAATTGCAAGGATGAGCTATGAGTCTTGACATTCGCTGACTTTCTAAAGTTGTTGTTTAAGTCGAACATTCGTTCTAAGGTCCTGACTCCCTTAGGAATAAAGTTCCCAAATTTTAATTCTGCTTGATGTTCTTCATCATCTATTATTGCTCCTTTAAAAGTCTCATCATTCATCAAGCATTCCAAAATTTGTTGATCATCATCAAAAACCTGTAGATTTGTGATCATATCCGAAATAGAAGGCCTGAAAAGTAATTCAATAGAGCATATATTATTAGAAGGTACTAGCCTTGCAGCTGAGGTATCTAGTAAATCAGCTGCTACATTCTTTAATCTAGGGATGGACATAATATTGAATGTATGAAAATGTATAAGCAAATCCCAAACTTCATTTTGATAGGATTTTAAATGTGGTGAAATACAATGTATCTTATTTCAAAATTGCCTAACAACGATTTCAGAATCTCCATATACTTTCATATTTTTCACTTTCAATTCTATTTCCTTTTTAAGTCCCTGAACTAGTGCTTCATACTCGGTTGTATTATTTGTGCATTAGAATTCTAATCTACAAGAAAGAAAATGTTTATTTTTTCTTGGATCAATCAGGACACAGCCAGCCCCTGATCCTTCTAATGTTTTAGATCCATCAAAATAAAGAGTCCAAAAACTATCTACCTCTACTGAATTTAAATTACAAACTACATCTGAAAATAGTTCTACTATTTTACAGTCAATGTCATCAGCCCATGAAAATCGAAGGAGATCGGGATGAGTATCAAGTATACTGTTGGCTTCTTTACCTTGGTAATTTCCCAGTTCTAATTCAATGAAATAATTTCCCAAAATAGAGTTCACTGGTTCATTCTTTCCCTCTAACTGAGTGACATTGTATTTCATTTGAGGCTCTCTTAATACTTTTATCTTATTGGGACTTCCCTTATAAGGCAACCATAAATGTGACCAATATGATGGAAAGTATCCATCTAACCTTGTTGCCCAATATCGACTCAAAACCAATCCATAAGCATCTGGTATGTTAGATACTACAATGTCGATGTACTGACATACCCTCTCATCTACAAATAAGGGAATTAGAACATCTTCCATTTCCCCTATTACTTTCACGGTTGTCTTGTCTAATTGAATAACGTGCCAAGTAGATGGTTTAGGTTGTCCATTAATTTTCTTGCAGACTGAACATGGCATAACATTGACTGATGCTCCTAAGTCCACTAAATAGTTTTGCACATTATAGTTGAAAATTTCAAAAGTTAGGAGAAATGCTAGGGTTTTATACTTAGACTTCCCTCCCACACTTTCCTCACCAATTTCTTCCTTAGGTTGGTTGTCATTGGGAAGATTTTCTTCTGGTATCTCAAGTGCTTTTAAAAGTTTCTCTTTTTGCTGAGGTAAATTACACATTTCAAATAATGAGATATCTGCCTTAGCTTTTTTAATGTCTTCCACAATATCATACCCCATCTCATGTTCTTTGAGATTCTTCTTGACATCTTCAATATTATCTTCAATTGGCTTAAGAGGTGTGTTAATTTTCTTCGGATCTTGACTTGAAATGGTAAAATCAGGTTCTTTAACAATTGCAATGTTCTTCTGTATCTTTTTCATATTTTCTTGAAGTTTCTTAATCTTAGGAAGTATTGATTTATCTTCTTTTAACAAACTCTAACTTCTTGTTGTCACATTGGTTTCTGATGTTTCCTCTTGTTTCAGAGAATCCTCTTCTTCTATATCAAACATTGAAACACAACCCCATAAAACTAAAGTATCATCTTCTTGTTTTTCTGTAGATTGGTTATCTTTTTCTTCCTCCTTACTAGTTTCTGTCAGTTTGGAATCCAATAATTGATTCATTACCAGTGTCATAGAATTTATCCATTGGGGGTAATTCTTCTCAGAATGAGGTTGTTGATGAAAGGTACAAAAATTATCCATGCCTACATCAGTTAAATTCATTGCTACAAGACTGTGTGGAGGAGGTTTAGGTTGAATGTTTTCTTCCCTTTTCTTATAATAAAGCTTATACGATTTATGAGCTTCTTTTTCTTTCTCTAAATCTATCACTCTGTTGGATAAATTTTGCATCATCTTCAACGTCCCTTCAAAATCCTATGACCACTCATCCTTAGGCTTAGTCAGGAGTAAAGGTTTCTTGCTTCCAAAATTCTTCTCTTCCAGCTGCATAGGGTAATTTTCTATACTCTCCATCTCAGCCTCCACCTTCTCAGCTTCTTCGTAGGTTTCTGCTAATGTAGGTCTCACTGATCTCTTGGAAAACATGGATAGATCAGGCCCAAGGGCTGAGGTATAGTATTCTATTAGAGCATTTTGAGATGGCTTATTTACTACAGTGAAATTGTTTAGGTAAGCAGCAAATCTTTGAGTGAAATTATGTACCTTTTCTTTTCTTTCTTTATTTAGAGCACATAACCCCTTCATTAAGGCTGCATGAGTTTTATGAACTGCGTATTTACTTCTAAACATTCTCTCAAATGTGTTCCAATCTTTGATTGAATTTGCAGGAAGTGCAAAATACCATGAGGCTGCTTTTCCTTTCAGAACTTGGGGAAACAATCTACACACCACATCTTCATGCTCTCCAGCTCATAATCCTTCTATATCCAAATAAAAACTCTATAAATGATCATCTACCAAAATTCCTTCACTTGATTCAAGCTTAGGTAACATTTTGTCAAAAACTTGAGGCAAATCATGCAAGGGAGGTGTCAGATTCAAAGGCGACCTAGCCCTCCAAGTAGGCTGTGGCGGTGGTTGGTTCCCATTTACATTAGCCATGATTGTGAGTGGAGAATGAGGTTGTGACTGAACAGGGGTCTAGAAAGGTGAATAGTAAGGTGAACCTGGATTCAATTGATTCAAAGGTTGGTCAACTTCTTGTAAGGTTGCTTCTACAAGTTCTTCAAGATCTTCTACCAACACTGAGTCTTCTAATTGAGGGCGATCTTTCTTCTTATATTCTCTTCTAGGTAGGACAAAAATGATAGGTAATCCTCCAATATTTTTCGCATATACCCTAGTCATTCTTCTTAAATCATCAACCACTTCATTATCGACAGGATAGAAATACCCTTTCTCTTTATCTTCAGGAGTGTATCTGTGAAACAAACTACTTTCAGAACTGTCACCGGTGGAGTGATTTCAAGGAAGTGAGCTTCCTCGGCCATCCATACAATGGTGGCACTCCTTCTAGCGCCAAAACCTATTGAGGCCTAGAAAATTGCAGGTAACAATAGTTAGGGATTCTCCTCAATAAACGTTCCCAATTAGCCCGTTACTGTTTGGTATGGGGAATCCGTCCGGTTTACGGTCCGGCTACCGTAAGTCAAGTAACAAATTAAAAAAATTTATCGGTTACGGCCCGGTCCACCGTATATATTTTTAGTTTTGTGTTTAAGTTGTGATGTGCAAGTGCCTATTTAAAAATGCAAATTGATAGAGATAACGAGGAGGGTCACAATGTGATGCGCAGGTTCTTCCCTCTCGTCTTACCTCTCTCGCATCTAAATCACAAACAGCAAGAATCTAACTATAACTAACTAACCTATCCCTAGGGAGCAGAATTATCAGTTAACAATGAGTAATATATTTATGTGCATGTGTTAGGAAAAATTACAGATAGCTATTATTTATTTTGGAACACATGAACATTAATAGAAATATGAAAAACAAGATAGCTTATTGTTAATTGTGACCTTCATTACTCACAATGGAAATTTCACAGAATAAACTAGAATACATTCATAACATGAATAGAAATTCAATGAATTAGAACGATCTCACAGTTGATGGACATAAGCTGAAAATGAAATAGTTCACATTCAACTGATCCATAGCAAAGCATTTGAAACATTCCACGAAACTTTATCCAGCAGAAATTTGTAACTCTTTATTGTAAAAGGAAATAGTTCTTCTTACAATATACTCTCAAAAATTGCCTGGGAAAGAAGTCCCCTCTACCTCTAAACTCTCCTATATTTATACAAAAAAGCAAAACCTTTGGGCTGCCCCACAATGACTTTTGGGCTTCCCCAACCTTTCAGTTCCAAAATTTTGTCTTGTAGTATGAGCTCAGAATTTATAAAATATATTACATTTTAAAACAAAAAATCTTATAAAATACTTTATGAAGAGGGGCCAGCTTGGTCATTAATGAACTTTTTCCATGCCTAGGCCTCCGTTGTAATACCTTTAAATCTAGAGGGTTCAAGAAATCATATATTTATCTCATATTTGGCTGCTTGGTTCCTTGCCCCTTCTATTCTTGTAGGACTCAGGCACAATTGATCCTCTAGGAGATGTATACGTACAGCTGCATGTGCCACTGCATTCTTTAGAATTCATTCATCTAGATCCTTTACTTGTTGGATCTCTTGCTTGTCTTCCTAATATCTATTATATAGATTCTATATAAACAATTTATGCTCTGGTATTGTGTCCAATCTCCTCTCTGCTGAAATCTGGCATCTCTTATATGTAGCAAGCACCCTCCTGCAATATTCAGCACATGCTCCCTTCGTTTTCTTTACAGTTTTCTTGAATTCTTCCGCAACATTGATTGCAAACTCCAATAAATCATATTCATGCTTTAAACTTTGCTGGTATTTAACTGGTAGCTCCCCAGGAGATTTCTCATTTGTTTCTATCCACACTATTCTTCCGATTAGAATCTCTTGAGATCTGTCCAAAAAATAGGAAGTAGTATCAAAAATTTACTCTAATTTGCTATCTATTTGTAAAATATTACATCTTTCTTCCTCAATGCTCATTTTTAATTGGTGGATCTTCCTTCTCTGGGTTAGAACATGTTCTTTTAAAGGCTGGAAGTTTGTCTTTTGTTCCATAGCATCTTTCAGTGGTGCTGTCAATGAAGTATTCTGTTCTTCTAGGGTTGCCACATGTATTTGATATTGCTTCTCTCTTTCTTCTGTGGCTACCTTCTCTATTTCTAACTCAGCAATTTTACTTTGTAACTGGTCCTTCTTTGCACTTAGAGTTTCATAGGATACCTGAAGACCATTCTTCTCAGTTTTCAACACTTGATGCTCTAGTTGTAGCCTTTGTAATTCTGCTAAGTTGTTCTGAGCATCCTTTTCCATTTTCCCTGTTGAAACTTCTAAAGCCTCCTTATTTGCTTGCAAAGTCTGGATTTGTGTTCTTGAAGTCCTCACTTCATTCATCATATCCTCATATTTCCTCTTCAGATTATGACCTTCACCCCTCTCCTTCTTCAGTGTTTCTTTTAATTGTACTGCATTCTTTCTTGACTACTCGAGATCTGTCATCTTCCTGTCGACATTATCTTCAGTTGCTTGGGTTAATGCCACCCCATATCTTGCTGTCAATCTTGGGTCTGCATCCGTTCCATGCACCATGGTTTTATCAGTTATCATCTTTCCCGATTGTCCTCCTGTTTCAACCTTTTTCTCAGTTCTTTTTACAATCCTTTTCTTATCCTTGTCATAGAAAATAGTACTAAAGTCAGGTACTTCCTCCCCTTCTTTAGGCATTAAAGGGATCAAATTCATTCCAAAAAATGAAGCTTGCCCCGGTGTACTGTCAAAAGATGCAGCAGGCTCCTGGGGATCAGGATTAGATTGTTCATGTCCTTGATCTGTGTGATCCTATCCCCCCTGTGTATCTATCTGCTCAGTAGTCTGTTGGTGTTTTTGACATACTGTTAATCTCAGACCTTCATTTTCTTCTTGTCTTTTCTGTATCTCTACTTCTTCATTTCTCTCTCTCCTCCTCTTCCTTCCCTGCTGCTTCATCTACAGCTCTCTTTCTTTCTTCTTCTTCATTCTTCAGCCAACTCTCTGCCTCCTGTGCTAGCCTTCTAGGATCTTCTTCCCTCTTTTTGGCCTCTTTAACTTCCACTATCTTAGTCTTCTGTGAATTTTTTCCCTTTCCGCCCACAGTGACTATTTTCTGTTTAAATCTCTTTTTTAGGGTGGTCATGTTCTTTGCACTACTGAATGTTTCCTCGTCCTTGTCCCAAAATTTGGTATATTCAAAATGAATGCTTTCCTCCTTGCAGTGATCTGCCACCTTATTTCGGGAGTCATTCCTGTGAAAGTTCATTTCACCAAAATGGAAATGCTCTAGCTCTTGAACAAACTCTACAATCTGTTTTACCTTTGAAAAGTTATAACTTCCAAGCCAGAAAGGTATTGCGGGATAGGCTGCCTTCTTATGTTCGAACAGGAAACTTCCCATGCCATCAATGTATACCTGCCTATTTGCCTCTTTGTGTAGCACATAGTCAGTGGCATACTTAGGGAGTAGAGGAGGTGCTCTGGAACCCCCATACATTCTTATGTGCAATCCTTCCTCAGTCAAATAATAGTCTCCATATTCCTCGATGACCTTGAATGCTTCTTCGGACATGCAGTTGCATTCAGTTAGGAAAATTAGGGTGTACAAAAGCATGATGAAGTGTTCACATATTTATCTGTAGTAGTTATAGTATTTGTGGGCCCAAAACAATTTATATGCTGTGTATACCAGGGTCCTGTCCCTATCCCAATTACACCTCAAGGATGGAAAAGATCGGGTACACAATATATAGTCAACTAGGATAGAGCTCATGTAGAACTCTGATTTCTTCTATGACACCCCTCCTAAGGATGAGTATATGCATGCTGAGAGGCTATTAGACACTATGTTTGGACACATAGAAGATAATTGGTATCCATCCTATTTTGAAGCTTTTCCGTGAGCTCTACCAAAAATCCTATTCAGCATTAGTGGAATACATCTATAGGGAGTTCAGAGAGTGGATGTATCATATTCTCCTGAAGGCTTGGTTCAAAAGTTCTTCCCTGGTATCATCATTATTTTAACTGTTTCTACCAGGTCCATAGTTGTCTCTTTCAACCAGCTTTCTGTCAAGTAAATCTGAGCAGGAGGCAGATGATATGCCATAGAGACATATGCAGGGCTATATGCAGTGTAGCCTTGCTTAGCAGTATTTTCAAGAATCATCGTAGTCACATCTGCTCTAGGCAGAATCCAGCTTATTACCTCTGAGCACGGGAACAACTCAGGTCTTGTGGTGACTTTCATGAGAGGCGATTTCTTGATGTTTGCATAAATGGTCAGCTCTTCAAATCCTGCATCAAGTACGTTTTAATTTGAAAGCATCCTGTATATTTCTCCACATTTATAATCTGGTTCGACCTCGGTGGTAGCTTTGGTATCTTCATATATATATTCAACCCTGGTGATGATTTCAACCTCTGGTTCTCCTTCAACAACAGGAGCCTTTTTATTTTGTCTTTTGGACATATTTTCTTTGCAACAATCACCCTGTCATAAACATAGCATGTTCTTAGACCATTTAAGCTTTTAGCAAGTGTTTTAATAATAACAAAAAAAATTGTATCAATCTTTTTACCTCTTCCATATGGATTCTGAAAAAATAAAATACACAGTATTAATGCATGAAAAGAAAAAATGACAAGGCAAAGAAAATCCTGCAAGTTTGTGTCTTAAAACCCTCTAAGTCCACTATCTGTAACCAAAATCACAACCCCGATAGAACAGACTCTTCCTTTTAATCCGGGCCGCATTCGAACTAATATAACTCCTTCAATAAAAAGCATGATCCACATCATCGTCACCGCTAATCCTCAAAACACTGAACCCTATACTGTGCTCTTCATCGCGGAAAACCCTAACTCGACCAAAAACGCGAAAAACCTCCACCATCCCATGAAATAGGGTAAATGCACACAAAAAGTTTAAAATCCCCCCGGATGGCCATGGACAACCAAAGAATGGGTGGTACAGACAACGTAATGCTTGTCTGCACCATCCCCTCAATCATTCGCGCATGAGTAAAAACAAACATAACGGCTCAATTAGTCACGCGGGCTCAAAAGAAAACTGTAAATAGCTAGCTCCTCAACCCTAAAATAAAATTCGTGCATACTGCGGAGACAAATACTTTCTATGGGAAAAACCCAACCGGGGAAAACCATGGTTCCCAATCGACCAATAAAAACCCAAAAAGAGAAAGCTGTGGTTTGCCTACCTGGACAAATTTAAAGAAAACCGAACAATCCTAGGCTAGATAAAATCAAAGGGAGGGTCCAAAATTTTCAAAAATTTGGGAAAAAAGGTTGCAGCTGCAACACATCGTAAGCCTTTTTGTTTTTTTGGTTTTGTTAACTTTGTTGTCTTCACATGGATACATTTGATAAAATAGTTAACTTTATATTTTATGTTGTCAACCTGAATTCACCACATGGTTGTAGGCTTCCACATGCATCCTACAGGCCTCCCTTACAGGCTGCATGTGGCAGCCTATATCTCTGTAGTAGGATGAGATATCTCAGCCTACAAGGCTATGGGATGCCACATGTAACCTGCAGGCTTCCTTATATAGTGATGATAAAAATATATGTAACAATATACCTTGAGAGAGAGAAAACTTTAAATTCCTTGGTTTTGTTGGTCATGTGGGTCGAAGGGTTTTCTCCCCCACCTTTATGGTTCATCTTGGTCTTGTGGGTATGGGGGTTTCCTTTCCACCTTGTTATGACCCTTATTTGACTTATGGTCTTTTTGGTCCTAGCGCTCTTGTTGTATGTGGTACCTTGACCACCTTTGGTATGAGGACTTAACCTTGTTATTTTATTGTTTTATTGTTTGTGACCTTTTGATCTTTGGTACTCTATTATAAGTCAACCTAATATTATTTTATTCGTAATTATCCTAAAACTTAGGGTTTGTCTAAGTAACCTTTCTAGAAGTCTTATCAAGATTATAAATTAAGTTTTAAACTTCATTCTTGTGAGTATCTTGGCATGAAAGAAGTACAAATCTGATCTTTGTTGGACGCCTAGGGTTATTGTTGTTGTAAAGTGGACATTTTTGGATCTTTGTTGCTCTCTTCTCCTTGTGGACTGAGTTGTGACTGTGCTATCTCTACTTACGCTGATCCATGAATGTTTAGGGCTAGTCTTGACTAGTTTTGTGATCTATATAGCAGCTTGTGTCCATTCTTTTGAGTTGTTATCTTGGGTGATTCTCATGTGATGTTGCTAAACCTATTTGTGACCCTTACTATGCAAGTCATGATTTGATTTGGTTACTTTCTAAATGGGTCATGACTGCATGGGGTTTCCTTAACTGAGTAGTGATCTCCCTCCTTCCACTCTTGGTCTATTATTGTTGGTAGTCACCTCCTCTAGGGTTACTAAACTCTTGTTATGATCTTTCTAAGTTGGGACGTAGATTGTTTGTCATCCCTCTAGGACTGAAAGTGACCTCTCTAGCAGGCCATGACTTTTTATAAGCCCTCTAGGGATTGGCGTGACTTCTTTAGTAGTTTGTGAGTGTTTATGAGCCCTCTAAGTGATTGGTCATGGACTGTGGGAAGCCTTAAATGTTGGGTGTGACCTCTCTAACTGTAACACCTCGGTTTTGACCCCGTTGCATTAAAATGTATATGATGTATATATTATAATTAATCATGGTGAGGAGCTAAAGAAAAAATCCTCGCCATGGGTTATCATTCCATGTTTCAGCGATCAAAATCGATGCCGATGGTATTTTGTGCTAGCCATGCACGATATAATGTTGGAAACCATGTAAATATGCATCTTAATTAAGAATACCCACAACTAGCTATGTCAATGTAACAATAATGAAGAGGGGCATGATTTCCTAAGGATAAGGGGGGGGGATGTTTAACCCTTGGGAGCAATTGGGGAGCATCCATGTGTCACTAGAAGAACCCAAGAGAATGGTCAACCACTTCCCTTATCTTGTTTACCAACTGAATTAATTCCCTATGAGACTGGTTGGGGCAGTTATTGCCTTGAGGGACATATGCATGGGAAGTCGTCAATGATTGGCAGGACTGTCAGTCCTTTGGCCACATGCATGCCCAGATAGGGAGATCACTTTCAGTTCCTCACGTGGGCACATAGAACCTCATTCCACTCTCACGCAGCTATTTTTTTCTTCCTCACGTAGGAGAATGCTTGGCCTTAGGCAGTCGTGTTCTAATTTTCCCTTCACGATTTGGTCTGGTGTGTGATTTTCCTTCATGTTGGGGTTGTTCTCATCATTCTATGCAGGTTGGGAAATCGTTGTTGTTTTCTACACAAATATTGGGTGCTATGAGCCATTTTGGCCATGTTAAGGCCATAAACAACTATGGAAGTCGACTGTCATAGCCTGAGCCATGTTGTCCAATTTCCATACCCAATTTGGCCTCTATGGTGTGTTTCCCTTCACTCCCAGAACCGAAATTGTTGTATGTACCGAGTTGTTTGGTATTTGACCTGTTTTTGGAGTGGAAATGGGTCTAAGTATGCTTGATAAACCTAGTGTGTAGGATCCTTACAGACCGAGCTAGAAGTTTGACTTTCTTCTCTACACCCCTCTGAACAACATTGGAAGGGAAGGCATGTCTTGAGGGACTGCATATCAAAGAAGGGGATTCTTCCTTGTGTTGGGTGTGTATGGATGTCTTAGAATTCAGGCCAGTTCTGGTGCAGGTGTCCATAGCTCTTGGATTGAGCTCACTAGCTTAGCAGTTAGCCTTCCAGCTCCTTTATAGCCTGATAAACCTAATTGTGTTGGCTTGGATGAGTTTTGTATACCCTTAGCTACGTGTAATCCTGCTAGTGTTCCCCTTACTCTTTGTGGAAATCATGCCCAGCTCGGGGGTGGTCGTGTTGCTGAGATATTGATGAGCACATTGGCCTATGGTTGGGTGGAACGTTGTAACAACGTAGTTGGTTGCGGGGCATGCTTCTGTTAAGACAAGTATTCTTGTCTATCTCATCTTTGCAATTTTAATTGTTGTTTAATGGAAAGGATGAACATGTTAAATGTTGTGAATGTGTTGAATGGAATGGATTTTTCTTCCGATGTATGCTAAATATTTATGCATCTATCAATGTTTTTATTCCAATGCATTTTATATGATGTTCATGGGGCTAGATTTCCCGGGTTAGTTATTATCAGTCACGTCCTCTCCACCAGGATAAGGGGCGGGGACATGATACTAACAGGTTGTGTTTGTTTGTGTTCCCTCAAGGGCTAAACCATGAAATGATAGACTACTACAACCACTTGTTGACTGTCCAAATTTGGAGCAGTGGTTTATTGTTGTTGCTAGATTGTACGAAGACCCCTTTCTTTTGTTAGGTAGTCATCTTGGGCCTTGACCTGCTTATATATTATAGACGTGGGATGTCACTTCTTTGTGTAACCTACTTTGATGACCTAAGCAGGGTTGTAACGTATTTGAATGCCACAGACCTGGGATGTGACTTATTGGGTGCTTCAGACTTAGGTTATGACAGTGTTTTAAGTGGTACAAGACCTTTGAATGTTGTATGTATAAGGTATTCACTCTTGGTGACTAAGATATCTGGTATTGTACGTGTCTAACCTAAACCTACATCACTCTAACCTTCTCTCTCTCTAAGGTATGTCTTCTGACAACTTGTCCTGTTGAGGCCTAGAAAATCACAGATAACAACAATTAGGGATTCTCCCCAATAATGTTCCCAACTAGCCCATTATTGTTTGGTATAGGGAATCCATCCGGTTTACGGTCCAGCTACTGTAGGTCAAGTAAAAAATTAAAAGGTTTTACCGGTTACAGCCTCGTCCATTGTGTATATTTTCAGTTTTGTGTTTAAGTATGATGTGCAAGTGCCTATCTAAAAATGCAGATTGATAGAGATAACGAGCGGTCATAATGTGATGCACAGGTTATTACCTCTCGTCTTAACTCTCTCGCATCTAAATCACACACAGCCAGAAAAATAAATTAACTAACTAACCTATCCTTAGGGAGAAAAATTATCAGTTATCAATGAGTAATGTATTTTTGTGCATGCATTAAGAAAAATCACAAATAGTTGTTACTTATTTCAGAACACATGAACATTAATAGAAGAATGAAAAACAAGATAGCTTATTGTTTATGAAAAGCCTTCATTACTCACAGTGGAAATTTCATAGAATAAACTAGAGTGCATTCATAACATGAACATAGGTTCAAAGAGTTAGAATGATCTCACAGTTAATGGACATAAGCTAAAAACAAAATAGTTCACATTCAACAGATCCATAGCACAGCATTTGAAACATTCCAACAAGAAACTTGTAATTCTTTATTGCAAAAGGAAATAGTTCTTCTTACAACATACTCTCACAAATATATCTGGGAAAAAGTTTCCCTCTACATCTAAACTCTCCTATATTTATACAAAAAGCAAAACCTTTTGGTTGCCCCTTGATGACCTTTGGGCTCCCCCAACCGTTCAATCCCAAAATTTTGTCTTTTAGTGAGTGCTCATAATTTTGTACAATACGTTACATTAAATAAAATTTAATAGCACTTTTATAAAGAGGGACCAGCTTGGTCACTAATGAACTTTTTCCAAGCCTAGGCCTCTGCTACTATCGATTCTTCTCAGTAATCCATTGGTCTTTTTTAGATCCTGTTGATCTCAGACCTTCACTTTCTTCTTCTTTTCTCTATCTCTGTTTCTTCATTCTTCAGCCTCTTCCTTCCTCGCTACCTCCTTCAGCCACCTCTCTTCTGCTTTGTCTTTAGACATATCTTCTTTGCAGCAATCACCCTGTCATAAACATAGCAGGTTTTTAAACCATTTAGCTTTTAACAAAATAACACAAAACTGTATCAGTACATGCATTCTGTAAAATGAACTATAGATAGTATTAATACATAAAAAGAAAAATGACAAGGCAAGGAAAATCCTGCAAGTTGTGCTTAAAAACCCTGTTCGTAACCAAAATGACAACCCTGATAGCAAAGATTCTTCATCTTACTCTGGGTCGCATCTAAACTAACTCGAAAACACTAAACTCTGCACTATGCTCCTCATCATGGAAAACCCTAACTGGACCGAAACACCACGGGAAACCTCTGCCATCCCATGAAATAGAGTAAAACCACAGAAAAATAGCGGGAAAGAAAAAAAACTTATCGGCGGTCGGAAGCACTAGAAGATGGGAGAATAGTCCTATTGATAGCCGCAACAGCGGACAGCGAACAGACTACAGGTCCCGCGAGACTATTAAGTCTATCAGCGTCGAAGACCTTTAACGCTAAGTGTCAGGGCTATAATCTTTAACATATCCGTAGTGTTGGCGATGCCAATGACTAATATCGCAATGACTGTATATCAGCGATCAGAAACACTAACATCAGGCGGATAGTTTACTAGACAGCCGCAACGGTGGGCCACAAATAGACTAAGGATCCAGCGACAAAATAAAACGTCGGTGAAATAAAGCACTAAACACCGTCGATAGTCATGCATAGGAGATCGGAACCACTACCCACTAAACACATTGACATCAACAAGCGAAAGGACTACCCATAATGCGTCGATAGATGAAACCTCTAAACGTCGAAGGAATAGTTCACTAGACAACCGCAACGACGGGTGACAAACCAACTACGGGTCCCGGTAATCATGAAACCATCGGCGATCGGAAGCTCTAATCACTATATATCGGCGACTCAAACCTCAACGTTGCCGCATTGTTGGTAATGCAAAGGACTAACCCTCCGATCAAAGTCAAAAAAAGTTTCAATAGCGATCAAACAGAATCAAATCATCACTAGTCAAAGGTTTAACAATAAAACCACAAGGTGATAAAGGCCATGGATCAGCGAGAAAAAGAAATGTTCGTCGTTTCCCTCCCGAAACGTCGGCGGCATAGAGAACTAATGCCCCGATTCAATCTTCAACAAACCTTCGACAGCAATAAAACCAACCCATCGAAAAATCAAAAATGTTAAGTGTTCGAATAAAACTAAAGACGTTCGGCTGGGTGACGGTGATACTAGCTTGTTTAAACTCCGAAACAGCGGAAAGAAAATAGTTAACGAATCACCTAACTTCCGACAGTGATAAAAAAAATCCTCAAAAAACATTAAGCTTTGAAAATAAACAAACTCCACAGTCTTCAAAAAATCCCATTTTATAGCAAAGGAATGACAAATTTCAGGGAACCAACAATCCCAGGCCAGATAAAATCAAAAGGAGGGTCCAAAATTTAAAAAATTTGGGAAAAAGGTTGCAGCTGCAACAATTGGCGACTACCTGGTGAACACAGATCTCTGGACAACTTCTTCTTTGAGCAACAGACTGTTTTGACAATAAATACTAACATGCTGAATTCTTCTAAATGTCTGGATTTCCCATGTGGCAGATGTATGTACTTTTAATCATTGATGATAGTCCAATTTAGGGAAAATGGAAACCAAGATTTCAAATTCTAGATAACTCTTTTGAGGCCAAGAATATGAGTTTCATTTTTTACCTCTGTCTTCAAGTAGCTCCCAGCTTGGACACCACAGGAATGTAACATATGGTAAATAGAAATATTCGTTTGTTCCTCATTCCCATGCCATTTTGCACTTTTGTGCTTTTGGACTTTTTTGTCCTTTCTGAGTCCTCCTGCATGCCTTATTTCTGAATTTTTATTCAGGCTCGTCTATCCATAGTGTCCTTTTGTGTGAGAGATGTATTTAATTTTCAGCTCATGGATGAAGAAGAACTTTGGAAGTCTTGTACTAATATGGTTCAATACTTTGTTTTGATACATATTGCTTTCTTAGGAGTTTTTTTACTCTTATTTTCCTTTTGGATCTCAATTCTTGGCATGGGATCTTTTAAATATAATATATTGTTTACCCTGCATCCTTTCCATGGGTCCTTGCTATCACCCCCTCAGACATTTCAAATGTGAGATGGATGGAGCCTCGAAATAGTATTCCAAACCTTTTGACCTTGAGTTATTTTACAAGGATTAAGTAGGACCTCAATGTGTTCATAGCCATTTAGGAAAACTGCTAAACTAGAAGAAGTTCTTTCATATAAATCAATAGTACATAGTCTCATAATCAAATATTTTAGTTAATCCAAAATTCTGATGAATTCCATACAACCAAAAGTTGTGCTTTTTCTTATTGAGCTCAATCAAAATCTAACTAAAAACAAACAAAGTAAAATGAATCCAAAGCAATACAAAGCAATCAGTTTATTTATGTACAAGTAAACCAAGAAATAAAAATCAGGAAAAATAAGGTTTGAGAACTAAACCATTAACTGGTAAGTTCTCTTCCCACCCCTGTAGATATTGCAACTTGTAAGTTGAGGAGCAAGCTTGGCTGCAATCAGAAAAGGGCCTACCCATAACTGTTGAAACTTAGTGTGCTTCCCCTTTTTCATCATGCGAATGATCCCACTTAAGAACCAGATCTCCCACTTCAAATTCCTTATTTCCAGCTTTATGCTTATCAAACCACCATTTCACTACTTCTTGTTGATGCTTAAATCATTCTCTGGATTTGGACCTAGACTCTTCCTCCTTCACAAGATTATAGATTCTATTCTATAGGATTTCATCACCGATACCTCTAGACTCCTGAGCTAATCTAGAAGAAGGTAACATAATGTTGGGAGGAAGAATAGCTTCTTTTCTGTAGACAAGGGTGTATGGTGACACACCTAAGGAATTCTTGGGTGTGACTCTATCAGCCCAAAGAGCATTAGGTAGTGCTAAGTGCCAACTTCTCTGGTTTTCTATCATGGTTTTCTTTAGGATCCTAATCAGATTCTTATCTGTAGATTCTGCTAAACCATTTCCTTGTGGGTAGTAGTTTGCAGAATAATGCAACTTAATTCCTCTTTCATTCGCAAATGCAGTTAATCTAATAGAAGAAAAATAAGTAGCATTATCAAAAACCAGGGAAATTGGAACCCCAAACCTGGTCATAATGTGATCTTGTAAGAAATTAATGACCGCTTCTTCATTCACTTTGCGTAACGGAATGACCTCAACCCATCTGGTGAAGTAGTCAGTTGCCGTCAAAATGTATTTGTGCTACAAGGAAGAATTTGGTTTTATTTCTCCAATGATATCAATCCCCCATTGTTCGAATGGTTCTGTTATCATCACTGGTTTTAAAGGCCCTGCTGCTTTGGCTTGTCTTCCAACACACCTCTGGCAAATATCACACTTTCTGACATAAGCATGAGCATCTTAAACAGTGTGGGCCAGTAATACTCGGCTCTAAGAATCTTATGGGCTATTGTATCTCCGAAAAAATGACCTCCTGCAGGCCCATCATGTAATTTTGTTATGACTTTGTTTGCATCTTCCTGTTCTAAGCACCTGAGAAGAACTCCATCATAATTCTTTCTGAATAATACTCCATCAATGATCTGATATGAAGTTGATTGAAGGCGTAATGCTCTTCGTTGTTTGGAATTCCAATGTTCTAGAAAATATCCTTCCTGAAGGTAATGAACAAGGTCTCGGTACCACAAATCTGGAGCTATGAATAGAGGACATACATCCACCATATGTAACTCATCTTGTCCCAGCTATTTTATTCGTTGTCTTTACCTTTAGCCATTATTTTGCACAGTCCTTGCCCTTTAACTATGGATGTTGGTTTGAATTCAAGGTCATATTCTTGTAAAGCTATTACCCAGTTGCCTCTTCTTTCTCCTAATTCTTTTTGTACAAAAAGAGATCTTACAGCTGGGTGTGGAACTATTACCTTAGTACGGTTCTTAAGTATGTATGGCCTAAATTGTTTAACCACTTTGAAAACTGCATAAGCTTGTTTATGCGACAGCTGGGTAATTCAATTCGGCTCCCTGCAGACCAATGCTCATAAATGATATGGGGTACTCACCTCCCCCATCTTCCTTCTGTGTAAGCACCGCTGCCAATGAATCATCAGATGCGAAAGTGTACAAAATAAAATCTTTTTCAAAATTTGGACTTTTGAGAGATGGTGCATGAGCAATAGGTGTTAGTCTTTCATCATATAAGCTAGCATTATGATCTTAGGATCTTTTCACTGAGAGAATAACAAGCACAGCAATAAAACATAAGCACATCACAAGAGACAAGAGACACAAAGAGTTTTCCTCGGGGAAACCATAAAT
>LPNX010469857.1:325412-346034 GCA_001517045.1 Pseudotsuga menziesii | reverse complement strand
TTACAGCTCCATATTCAGTCTCCATTGTTAGCAATTTTGCATGATCAATTGATAATTGTTGTGAGTGAAATTAATCTACTGCTGGCCTAAATTTATACAACTTTTGACGGACCCCTCTACCCCAAAAATAAGAAATACCTGAAAAAACGTAATGATGATGTCATCATTCAGTTTTTTCAGGTATTTCTTGTTTTTGGGGTAGCGGGGTCCGTCAAAAGTATGTCGAGTGGGTACTCGTTGGATGCGGAATTTAATTCCACATCCAACGAGCTCTCCTGATCGAAATTTGAGTAAAAACACGGGGAGATATGTCAAAAATACAAACAAAAAAGTAGTTTTTTTCTTTTCTTCCTCCAAAATTAATAAATATTATTTTATTATTTTAACTATTATTTTATTAGTTCATTTTAAGAGGCCCATTTTGAGTTGAAATTTTCTCTAATGAAGATGTAGCCGTTGAAGATGACTCCTTCCCAGATGAGCATATCTTCTTGATATCCACCTCTGATCCTTGGTATGGAGATATTCTTATATATCTCCAGACTTTGAAGTATCCTGCAGCTTTCTCACGGGAGGAACGATGTAAATTACGCCTTCATGCTAAGAACTACCTCATCATAGGAGATACATTATATCGAAGAGGGGTAGATTCCATTTTGCGTCGATGCCTTACCCATGAGGAAGCAGAAATTGTCCTGAATGATTCCCATAGTGGAGCATGTGGGGGGCATTTATCTGGGTTAGCAACGGCCCAAAAGATATTGTGTGCCGGTTATTTCTAGCCCATGATCTTCAAAGATTGTGTGGAAGTAGTGAAGTGATGTCATCCTTATCAGCTTTACACCAAGAAAATGTAGTCACATCCTGCTCCGTTATTTTTCGTTGTCTCTGTAGGACCCTTCATGAAATGGGGGATTGATTACGTGACATGCAACCCAACCTCAGCTGGGGGGCATAAATACATCATTGTCGATGTTGACTATTTTACGAAATGGGCAGAGGCAATGCCTACTTTTAAAGCCGACGGGGAAACAACAGCTTTCTTCGTATTCAATCAGATTATAGCATGGTTTGGTATACCCAAAGTGATTGTCACTGACCGTGGCATTCATTTCCAAAATAGCATGATGATGGAACTAACCACTATGCTCAGATTCAGACAAGAACATTCATCTTCGTACTATCCTCAAGAAAACGGTCAGGTTGAGGCTGTAAACAAGACTTTAAATACTATCCTTAAACGTACAATTGATGCAGCCCGTTCTAACTGGCACATCATGTTGTACCCTGCTCTTTGGGCCTACTAAACTAACGTAAAAACTACTATGGGTTTCTCCCCTTTCCAACTCGTTCATGGAGTGGAAGCAGTTACTCCGATTGAGTGTGAAATCCCATCTTTAAAGATAGCTATTCATGTGTTACCTGATACGACGGAGCTTGAGGAACGTCTGGTACATTTAGAACACCTTGATGAACAGCGTAGAGATGCACTGACCACTAATCAAGCTCATAAGAATAGGTTCAAAACTCAAAATGATAAATCGGTCAAACCTCGGGTTTTCTCTGAGGGGGAACTTGTCTTGCTTTGGGACCAAGACAAAGAACCCCTGGGGGTAGGAAAATTCAAGGCCATGTGGTTAGGACCTTATGTCGAGTTGAAATTTTTGAAGAAGGGCACATATGAGTTAATTGATTTTGATGGGAACAAGCTACCTAAGCCTAGAAATGGGCTCTACCTGAAGAAGTACTATGCTTAGGCTTAGCACTTTTTCTTGTAATTTTATTGTATGTATTTTTTTATGTACATTAGGTTGTCGGTTTTGTTTTTTATACCATCTGCTGGTTGTTGCAGATGTCTTCTAAAAGGTATATAGGGTTTGCTAATGGTGCCAGTCGCCATACTTGTAATCTAGCTTCAGCAGCATGGGTCATTTACTCTCCCTCAAGACAACTAGTTTCCACAGGAGGCGCTTATTTAGGTCCTGCTTCTAATAATGTTGCTGAGTATAGGGCTGTCATTGAGCTTTTATGGGATGCTTTGTCACGTGGTATCACCTAGCTTGAGGTCCATTTAGACTCTTAGCTGGTGGTCTCCTAGCTCAATCGAGCTTATCAGGTACGAAATCCTATTCTATTACGTCAGTTAATGCAAATTTGGTTATTGGAAAGAAATTTTGAAGTTATTATATTCAATCACATTCCACGGAATCAGAATTCATTGACTAATGCATATGCTAATTATATTTTAGAATGGCATCTAACACACATTTCATAAAAATATACAGCATGCACATAAAAAACACTTGTAAATAAACCGACAACAACAACAATATATATATATATGTAAAATATATGTCCATAGATATGTCAAGTCTAATCCTCAGATCCTGTCATAACAGTATAATATACAAAAATATACAAAAATGTGGATCGTAGTCCATCAAAATGTCGTAGATCTAAGCAGGACCACCTTGGTCACTTGGACCACCTTGGTCCCCATGGTCTCTCTGTACTCTGGCTTCCTCAGCATCTTTGGCTTTGGTAGCCTCCACAGCATCTATGTATATAAGCACCGCTCTGGCCACTCGCCTGAAAAGGCGTAACCAGACCGGTGGGACCCCAACAATGAACTCTTGCATGGCAGTCGGGATATGCTCTATCCGCAAGGTGGGAACTCTTTGGGTCAGCCTGGCCAGCTTCCCCTCTAGAACCCTGATCAGCCCTGGATCTTCACCTATGACAGGATGAACAAACATGCATGGATTCCCCTCAAGGCGGACCGGTCCAATATCTGCATTTTGACACATTTATAGGATTAATACTTGTACATATGTATATATCTATTATTTTAAAATTCATAAAAAAATTAAAATGTTAAAAAATTAAAAAATGTTTACCTAGCTCTCCCCATGCTCCTCCTGGAGGGAGGACAAGGTCTGGATCACCTCGAAAATCCATGCCAGCATATGGAAACTGTTATAGTACTGGTAACTGTCGCTCCCACCAGATATATAAATCATCACCGTATACACTATGCACTGTGTCTCCTCCTCCTTGACAGAGGAAGATGTCTCCCCATCTGCTCAGTCTCGGTTGACGTGGAGATCGGACTGGTAGAGGTATGGCGGGGCTCAACCCTGGTACTCTCGAAGAAGAAGAAGGCAACCAATATGCTAGAATAACCAAATTTCTTTCTCCTTCCTCCCTTGCAATCAAAAAGTTGTCTTTTCATGATAGGGACAACTCCCGAACACCAATCATAGGGGGAACCATGCAAACAATCTACTGCCAACCTCATTTGGTTCCATGTAGCCAAATGTAATGAGGAGCATCCTGTAATCCTCACGATGGTGCTCGTAAGTACCTGTAATGTAAAGTCACGGATATGTGCAATAGGGACACAACTCCCTCTCTTTTGGGTACCTGGTATGCAAAACACATCTATATAGTTCTGGACACTTAAAGGGTCATTGCCTCTGTCGGTGCCCTCTAAGTTGATCGGTGCTCCTTGTCGTGACAGACCGGTAATGAAATACATGTCCTCAGTAGTAATCTCCAAAGTCTCACCCTGTAGGTCAAACATCCCCAAATCATGATCCCAATAGTTTATCATGAACTCTAATAGGCGGACATTGGCCCGCATGGGTGATGTGCAAAAGAACTTTAATAGCCCACTTGTTCGCAATGCATGTATAGTGGGTGCAATTTGGAGCATTTCTTGGTCCATTGTTTCATGTTCCCATTCCATCCATTCCAACACCATCTTCACACCTAGAAAAACAAGTAATTTGATTCATTAATTTCATATAAAATTTCAAAAATTTTGACTATAATTAGCTTTTTATCCTTCACGCAGTACATGCAACTGTCTAGTTAGACATGTCGCGTACTATACGCGACTGTATCTATAAACAACCCGCGTCTAGAATGCGTGTATGCGAGTCTTTACACTATGAACCCGTGTACGCGCCATGACATGCTTTAGGATGCTTTTAATCATGAAATTGGGAGTCAAAATTAATAATTGCTAGGATCAAAATGAAGAGCTCGGGGTGTAGGCTTACCTGCAACTTGCGGAATTTGATTTCATCCACTAGATTGTCCACAACGATCGAATGAAGGTAGAGGTAAAAACTTGGTTTTTATGGCTAAAAATTCAAATGGTGAGTTTTGTTTTGATTTCGAACTATTTATAGAAATTTTATTTCTCAAAGTGTGTTTTTTCCCATAGTTTGAAATCTATTTAACTAATACCATATTTTTTTTTCCTTGAAACAGGTTTTTCATCATTATAAAGTGTTTTTTGCTCCCATAGGGTGGTTTTGTCATTTCCAATACATTTTTGGCATCTATATTCAATCCACATTAACCTTAGCAATCAACATTTTTCCACGGACTATGGTATTATAAACCATTAGTTCCCTATTTTTACCATTGTTCTTCCGTGGATAGGACCCTTTTTTCATGAGCATGTTCCTTTAAAACCTATGATGTTCTTTGATACTCATGCCGCAACTGTTTCAGGTACAGGGGTATCCTTTTAGCTATTTTTCATGCCAAATAGAGCTTCTTTGGAATCTCTTTTTACAAGCTATCCCTTTATAGGACTCCCCGCCCTTATGGAGTTTCTTTAGGCCTAGGTTTAACTCCTTCAAAACAGACTTGAATGTCGAGTTAACTCGTCCGTTCAAGCTCGTTAAGAATATGTGAACGGGAATTCGCATTGGTGGTAGGTTATCTCTTTCTCAGACCATGCGGAATAATACGAGAAAGGATCCCTCTCTTTTCTATGTTGAATTGAGAAGAGTATTCTTAGGCATAGGTTTATCACTTTTCCGGACCTGAGGGACTAAATTTACAGAAAAGGAACACCTGGTTTGAGCTTAGTTTTCTCTTTTTCGTGCTCTGGACCTAAACATGAAAAATATTCTGAGTGTACTTTGTGTCTTTGTCATGCTCGTTAAACACTTCAGAACAAAGCAACGAGTTTATTATTGTAAGCCCCATTTGTCGTAATCAAATGGATCTTTCCGAGTGATATTGCTTTCCTTCACACTCGTAAAACTCAAGCTATTCTATGTTGTTTTGGAAGGAGCGTTGGGTAGGTGGTAATTTAACCTTTTTCGGACCTCCCTAAGTACAAAAAAGGTTCACCTTTTCTTCTATGAAAGTTAAGAGAGTTCTTCTGTGGCATGTTTTATACTTTTTTGGCCTCAAGAGACTAAATTGGATGAAAACGGACCCCCCCGGAGTCTTCTTTGGAGTTTTCAGAATCTCTAAATGTGAAAACACCAGCTAAGCATGTACTAGTTCGGGCTCATTAAATCTACGAATCAGTGACACTATCAAGCATTATTTTCTTGTCTCTTCAAGCTTGTTAAAAAATGAAGAGGGATCCGAGTTGACTTTCCTGGACTCATTAAAATTTAATAGGGAAGGTAAGGAAGAATTTTTCTCTTGTTTTCAATAGTGGCAGCATGTTATCCTTGAACATAGCACTCTCTATTTTTTCGATACCCATGTCTCAGTGTTCACTTTCCGTTCAGCTATTACTCTGAGTTTCCTACTCCTCCTCTTGTCCGTTATACCTGGGGAATCTGATCATGTCTCCTACATGACAGATAAGTCTAGTTGTTCTATCTATGAGTAAAATGTTGCCTTGGGTCATCTCTGTGTCGTGCTCACTGTTCAAGGACTCAACCCAATTTTTGATATTTATCCTGATCCCATCATTGTTATATCTGTTATCTATTGTATCTCCCTTCTTTTACCTAGTTCCTATTCACTCTTGTGATCCGTTGGAGGATCTATTTCCTTCCTTATCACAGCATGGTTCCATTTTAGTACTTCCTGATGACGAACACCTAGAGTTTTGATGATCGTACCTCAAGATTCACTTTCATCATTTATGAATTCCTTTGCTTCAGTTGTTAATTATTACTTATTTATTGACAAACTGTTGAATCCTTTCCATGTTCGACTTCAACCTTCCTTTATTCACATGGCTTGGATTGTACTGGTTCTTTGGGATATTTTATGAATACCTTAGTTCCTCACCTATGGACTAAGTTGCACAAGATTATGTTCCATTCATGTACACAGCTTCCAGATCTTTGAAGACTCATCATTATTGTATATTGTGGCTTCGATCCACCTTTGTAATATACGTGGTCTAGTACCCGTATCATATGATGTACTCAAATATTGTAAAGGAGCTAGTGTTCCAGTATATTGAACATAGTATCCTCATATATGACTTTGTATATGACATTATTATGTATTTGTTTCTGGTACTACCTCTGCTCCATTGGATTTCTGAGTTCTCCAAAGATCAAGATTATAATATATTTCGGCCATCGCTTCCCTCTGACCTCACACATTAGGGGGCATCTGTTATCCACCTGAATGGCACTTCTCCATTCGAGTGCCGACATTCCCTATGTTGGCACACAAAAGGACATTTATGGATTGAAGGTTTCCTAAAACACTATAGATGGGCATATTATGAACTACATTTATCATTCATTCAGCTGGTTATTTTTACCTTTAAATATGTCAAGTGTTATATGCGCCTCTTCCTATATGCAACTCGCGTACATACGCGCCTTTTATTAAAGCATGTCGCGTGTTGTACGCGAGTATCAGTAATTGCATGTCACGTACAGATTTGAACGCAGGTTCCCCTTATAGCAACTCACATGTCATACACGAGTTTCCAATATTAATACCCATGTACACCTTCCTTTGACATTAAAAATAATAAATCACGATTATCTGAGATTTGTTAAGCCCTTAACTATAACTATCTTAACTGTCTCAACTTCCTCAACCCTCGAAACTGCCTTATTTCACTAAGTATAAATAAAGGCCTTGGGGAGGGTATTAATCAATCATACATGGAGAGCAAATTTATGCTGGTGGAGTCTATTCAGAAGTCTTTGGAGCAGTGGAACTCAGAATCCTTTGGTTGCAGAGGAGTCCTTGTCTCAGTCATTGGGTTGCAATATGAACTCATTCACTATTGTTAATAAAAAGAATCCTTCTTCCATATGTGTCCAGAATATCTTTCATGTATTATGGTTTGATTAATACTTATGATTAATAACTCTGTATATGATTTATCTAACCTATTTTATATACATGTATCATCTTACATTTGGAGGGTTTGCTCTTGACAGGTGAAGGAGAAGCATCCCTGAAGGATTTGGAGGATAAGCAGAGCGGAAGAGGACAAAGCTAGGATCAAACGTTGTGTATCAAGTGAGTCTTTTCTATCCTCTTATTTCCTTTTCTGTACTCTAGAGTCGATTTCCTGCAAGTTGTATGAGTATGTTGGTAACCCCAAACCTTCGGTTATAAGGTGTTTATTCCTGTACAACAACATGTGTTATTGTAATATTACATTACCATATCGTTACTAATATTACTAAGTAATTTTTTTTTCTTTTACCTTAGGTAGTCTTACTACTTTGTAATTACCAAGGTGTAGTCTAATTATTGGTTTGTTTTATTATGAGTTTGGTTCTTTATAGAAACCAAAAGAACACTAACTCCAAAGAAGTTTTCAAACAAAAGCGCTGTCGACTTTATGCAATTGTAAGAATTATACTAGGGTGGAAATACTACCTAACATCTACTTACATAAAGTTGAACTATAGATAAATGACTTCATTAGTTTTGTTCTTACATAAAACTAGTTCCCAAACAATGCTTAAACATCGAAAACAAGGTTGTATGAAGAGCATTTAGAGGTACACAAGACTAAAGGTCAAAGTCATAAGTTCAAAATTTATCACGATATATATGATTTTACCAAATGGTCGATTGCAATGTTATTTAACAAGACAAAAGACAAGATACATTTAAAACAAAACATTATCATTAGTTATATGGTATAAATAATTGGCAATAATATATGTCTTCACCCGACAGTGCAAGTTTGACTATAGGGATCGACCCACTTTTGATTAAAAATCTCGATGGCCACGTGGATGTCTCTCCACCATGCATTGGTTGGATTAAAACGCAAATGGAAACCCTATGCTCTTCATTTCTCTTCAAGGGTTTTTCTCTGCGCTTTGAGAGTTTCTTCGCGGCCATGAGATGCCCGCTGGTTTATCGTTTGACAGCTCTATTGTGTGTAGTATAGTGATGCATCATTCGTGCAAGTGTTAAGGGATTTGTAGTTTGTAATTTGGTTTCTTTTTGGATGTTATTGCAACACCATGAGAGTGTTTTATTAACTCTGTCAGTAGTTTTGAGAACTGGACATAGCATTGCCCTTGTCTCTGCTCATGACTTGCTTCATCATCGGTGAAATATAGAATAAGAACCTCGATGTTTCTATCACAGGATTGGCATGAGGGTTTCGTTTCTTCCTGGTGCAGTTCCTCGAACTGGTTCAGTTTCCTTTTCGGCTCCAAACTTCTTATTTGCAGGTAATAAGCTTACGCTGCACTCATTCCTTTCAATACTTCCTAGATAAGTTTTTAATACAATAAAAACAATTTCTAACTATCGAATTCGGTCTTGTTCTTGCAGATTACAGTCACGGCTTCAGACTTGAAGGAAACCTCTCCAAGGTTGGTTAAATTTATGGCTTGCAAACGGGTAAGCCCCGATCTCGCCGTGGCATCTCCCTACTTGCAATGGTTGTTGGAAGGAGTTTATTGTTGGAAGGAAGCATAGCTTTGGTTCCTTCAATGGTTTAAATGCTTAGTTTTTTTTATTACTTAGTTTTTGTTTTTGAAAACCCTTGCATGTTTCTGGGTAGCTCTGGCTCTTAAGCCGTGATATGTATGTAGTTTCTTTGGTTATGTAAAAGAGATTTCAACCTTACGGCTTGATAATATCATACTCTGGTTTTAAGATAAAAAGGGTTTTTCCTGTACTCATGGTTTTTAAATGACTCATGTTTCCATTACTCTAGTTTGTTCTAATCAATCTTTTAAATGATAATACTGTAAATAGGGTTTTCTTCTTTATTTGTCGGTTAAGTAATCTATTGTTAATGATAAACATTTATAAGTGAAATAGTTTTAAGATGAAGACTCTGGAACAATCATAATGTAAAATTTATAAACTTTATACTATCAGTCCATAAATATATTGGTTAGGGTTTAATGGAAAAAACCCTTGTGTAAATGTATTCTTATATAAATTATTATTTGGGGCTTTGTTTCTCGTTTGCTTCAATTTCGCTATTACAGGTGGACTGTTGTTTCATTATCCTGTTAATGAAGTATTTAATTTATTGATAATAGGTATATAAATACATTTTAAAGTTTAGAGATAAGACTGTAGTCAGTCTAATGCACAGTTTATAGTTTTCTTGTTATTTTTAAATCTCAGTTAGCAATGTAACTGGATGTATTTTAGACAGAATTAACTTGTATTTGAATAGATTAGTCGAAAGGGTTTCGACCCTTAGTTTTTTCACAAGTAATAACATGTCTGGTTTTTTTTTAAGTTTTAAAATGCACAAATATATATAATTCTTAGTTATTTCGTTTATTATTTATAAATACATTTATTTTTATTTACTACTTTGTAATTTATAATTATTTAGAGCTCTGTAAATAATAGAATGTTAACTCTAGAACTCCGTTTATTTTACATAAATAAAGGGTTTATAAACAAAACCCTAACCTTGTTTTTATTAAGTAATAGTTTAAGATTAAGTTAATATTTTGAAAGAAGAACTGTTTAGTTATTAACTTATTTCTAGACTTTCTTGAAGATTAGTTATTATCTCCGATAAACTTTTATTTCCTATCTGTGTGCTATTACTGTAACGCTAGTGTAATTTACTATTTTTTTTCCTACATTTTTCATTTAGATAAACTAAGTAAAACAGTAAATATAAACAAACATAACACTGTTATTTCATTGCATTTCAAACACTGAAATAAAATTTACTCTGTTTACCTACAGATACAAAATCATATCTACTAATTCCACTCTCTTAAGGATTATTTCATTTATTTAAACCATTCTAACTGTGCTAGAGTATGACTTGGTTTCCAAGTGTGGAAAAACACAGCCTAGAAATTTAATTTCTTTCTATTTCATTACTTTCCTAAATCATTTTCATTGCTATAAATAATCAAATAAGAATACTAAATCTAACATTTCACAAACTCTGAACTTTAACATTCATATAGCAGATAAACTAAGATCTATTTAACTAAGACAGTAAAATAAAATAACATAGAACCTGTTGAGGACAAGACGACAACAGCTTTAGGAGGCCGTTCCTCCCTACCAATCTCCAGGAGAGCACTCAAACAACGCTTCCTCAGGATCCCTGAGCCTGTTCCTGGTCTTCTTGGCTAAGAACTGGGTGGAGAATGCAACTATAGAACCCTCTGTCCCCTGACTAGTTCAATACCTCAGTAAAACATTCCGCTCTCAGCAGTATGATCTTCTACTTAAAAGCTGCAACTAGATCATTCAAAGCAATTATCCCCTCAAACCCTTTCCAGATTCCCCTCCATTGAATTTCTCTGAAGTACATTCATTCGCCCTGAATGATCACTTCTCTAGAATGAGCAGCCTCATCTCTCTTCAATGAGAAATTTTATAGAGATGCCTAGGTCTTCTGGGTCAGTTTTCATTAATTGAGCCACATGCTCTGATTCCACTTTCTTGGGGAATCATGACCACAAATATAGGGAGGTTTCCACCTGCAATAGTTGGAAGTGGTTTGAGGATGCTGCCACATGTCAGTTTTCTCTCCACCCAGTCTCCTCCACCAATTTGACCAGTAAACACTCTTTTAACAGCTCTCCTAAGCTATTGTCTCCTCATTTATTTATTTATAAATAAAATATTCTGAATTTACATTAAATATCCTTGACCCCACTGGTCATCCATTACAACTTAGCATAAAATTTAACATAATGTTCCTCAAATAATATAAAACTGTTTTTGCAAAATTGGGGCATGTGACATACACACCCCCTTAAATTATAACATCGTCCTCGATGTTATTTATTCCTCATCCTCAGAATTCCCCTGGAACATAATTGAATATGCATCCCACATATGACTTTTCAATTCCCAAGTGGCTTTCTCTGGACTAAGGTGCTTCCATTGCACCTTCACCTGACCAATAGTGCAGTTCCGAAGTGTGATCTCCCTCTGCTCGAGGATACAGTCCGGTTCCACCAAAAAATCTCCTTCGGATTCCACCTGTACATCATTCCAATTAACAACATGAGTAGCATCATCAACATATTTCTTTAATACATAAATGTGAAAAACATTGTGAACTCTTAAATTCGATGAAAAGGCTAACTGATAGGCTACCTGTCCAATCCTAGACAGTATTTCAAAAGGACCATAATAACAAGGTGCAAGTTTGGCACAACTACCCAACCTCAGAGAGTTCTTTTTGGGTCTCACCTTGATGAACACATGTTCACCTACCTGAAACTCTTTTGGATTTCTTTTAAGGTTTGCTTGAATTTTCTGTCAATTTTGCGCAATTTTCAGATTACCTTGTACCTGCTTTACAATTTCTTCCATTTCTTTCAATAATTTAGGATCTAATACTAATCTGTCCACCAAATTTCTCCAAGAGATAGTAGTGTTACACTTCCTTCCATACAATATTTTGGAAGAACTAAATCTGGCTGAATCTTGATAATTATTATTTTAAGAATATTCTACCAGGTGTAAATAATCTTCCCATTTACCTGGTTGATCCTTTACATACATTCTTAGTAAATCTTCCAGTACTTGATTTACTCTTTTAGTGTGTCCATCAGTTTGAGGATGGAATGAGGTACTAAAATTTAGTGTAGTATTTAATCCTTTAAACAGAGATCTCCAAAAGTTACCTGTAAATTTAGGGTCTCGATCTGAGATTATAACTTTGGGTATTCCATGTAGTCAAAAAAATTTCTTTAAAAATATATCAGCTATGTTTGCAGCTTTGTAAGTTGTTTTTACAGGTATAAAATGAGATGCTTTACTTAATTTCTCAACCACTACCATTATAGAATCATTTAAGTTATGATTTTTAGGCAATCTAGTAACAAAATCAAGACTAATTATCTCCCATTTCTAGCTAGGAATGGGCAATGGCTAAAGTAATCCAGCTGGATGTTGATATTCAGTTTTTACTTGCTCACATTCAAAACATCTAGTGATATATTCTGCCAATTCAGTCTTCATGTTTGGCCAAAAATATTCTTTTCTTAACATAGTTATAGTCTTCTGATAACCCGGATAGCCTAAGTAAGGAGTTTTATGGATTTCGTCTAAAATTAATAACTTAACTTTATGTACATTAGGTACATACATTCTGTCTTTATATAGTGAAAATCCTTTTTTATTCAAGTTGTACCCTATACTTAGACTTTCTATTGAATTTTCTTTTTCTTTTGCTTGTAATTTTTGGTAAATTTCATCTTGTTCTAACCCTACTTTAAGATGTTCTTCTAGATCTGTTGTATAAGTGTCGATAACTGCTTTAAAGTTCAGCTTTGCATTTCTACTTAATGCATCAGCAACTTTATTTTCTTTCCCTTTAATGTGTTGAATTTCGAAATCATACTCACTTAGAAAAGCTGGCCACCTATCTTGTCTAGCATTCAGGTTAGGTTGATCTAACAGATATTTTAGTCCTTTCTTATCTGTCATTAGAATAAATTTTCTTCTAATCAAATGATGACGCCACATATTTAAAGCATGTATGACAGCAGCCAATTCCAAGTCATAAGTTGCATAATTCTTTTTATGAATTTTTAATTTCCTAGACTTATAAGCGATAACATGCCCTTCTAGAGTCAATACTCCGCTAAACCATCATTGCAGGTGTCAGTACACACTATAAAATCTTTATTTGGATCAGCTATTCTTAAAATAGGTGTGCTGGTTAATGAGTTTTTTAACTTTTTAAAACTATCCTGGCACTTCTAATTCCAATCAAATTTCTTTCCCTTTTTCTGCAAGGAGGTTATCGGATTTGCGATTCTCGAAAACCATTCAATGAACCTCCGGTAATAACCGGTAATTTCCATGAAGGATCGAACATCAATTTATCTTTACTAACTGGCCAATCTTCAATCGCCTTTACCTTTTCGGGATCCACCGAAATTCCTTCCTTAGTCACCACATGACATAAGTACTGGATTTTATCCTTAAAGAAGTCGCATTATTAAACTTTGCAAAGAGTTGATGATCTCGTAACTCTTGCAAGATAATTTTTAAATGTTCCTTATGTTCTTCTTCATATTTCAAATAGATTAATATGTCGTCGATAAACACGACCACAAACGTATCCAAATATTTATGCATTACATTATTCATTAGACACATAAAAATAGCTAGAGGGTTAGGAAGTCTGAGTGGCATGACGACAAACTTGTAATGGCCATATCAAGTCCTAAAAGTTGTTTTAAATATGTCTTCATCTTTAATTCTAACTTGGTGATATCCAGACCTTAAATCAATTTTCAAAAACACCGTGGATCCACATAGTTGATCAAACAGATCATTTATGCGAAGTAACGGGTATCTATTTTTAACACTCATCTTATTTAACTGACGATAACCTATGCAAAGTCGTAGAGTCTCGTCCTTCTTCTTAACAAAAATGATAGGTGCCCCCCAGGGAGGCACACTGGGTCAAATATATTTCTTGTCAATAAGTTCTTTTAATTGTGACTTAAGTTCATTAAGTTCAAGTATGTTCATCCAATAAGGGGCCTTTGAGCTGGGTACTCCACCAGGTACCAGCTCAATGGTAAAATCTAGTTCCCTTTTCGGAGGCAGTCCCTGAATTTCTTTCGAAAATGCATCTGCATGCTCCTTTAAAACTGGTATATCCTCCAATTTTAATGTATCAATGTTGTTTAAATTTTCCTCATTGGTTACTGTTACTGCATAATCCTTACAACCTTTCCTAACAGCTCTCTTAAGCTGCAGAACAGAAATCTTCCTTACGGTTGTTTTTCTAGGGATTCCCTTTACGCTTATTGGTTTTCCATCTTTATTTATACAAGTAAAAGTTGTGTCATAGCAATTCAAAATCACCCTATGCTGCTCTAACCAATCCATACCGATTAGTATGTCGTAAGAACCCAGAGGTAGTACATTAAGCTTTACAAAAGTTTCAAATTTATCCATAACTACTGCACAATTCTTTACAAAACTAGTTACCTTCCTCTTTGCACCAGTAGCTAACTGAACCAACCAAGAACTTACAAACTTTTCAGCAGACAATTTACATTTTTCTACCAAATTAGGTGAAATATAACTTAAACTAGCTCCTTGATCAATTAAAATAGATATGGGTGTTGGTTTATCTTACCTTCTACTTCCACCATGGAAGTTTGATAGTCTTCTTGCCGATTTTCCAAAGCTACATTAATCCTGGGCATAGTCCTCGCTAAATATCCCATAGTAATCTCCTTCTGTATTGTATGGATATCACTGACAGTATTTTTCCTATTATGACAGACTGAGGCATAATGTGGGCCATTGCACTCCCAGCAGTTTATGGGTTCTTCTCATTCAAAGTTCTTTGTGTAATTACTGTGATTATTAGTAGACTCTTTACTCTTTTGATTATTCTGATTATTTGGTGAATTATTCTTATTCCCCTGGAAATTCTTATTAGGAAAATGTCTTCCCTTATTATTTTTATAATTCTGATTGGGCACAATCTCTTTCTTCTTTTGATCATAATTATTATTCTTTTTGGCCTTCCAGTTGAGCATACTCTCCTTTTTTTGATTTTGTTCATAAAAGAAATTGGCTTTCCTCACAGCTTCTTCTAGAGTTTTTGGATTGTCATACTCAATCCTATCCTTTATGTGATAAGGTAAATAGCTGAGGAACCATTGTACCTTCATTTTTTCATCCACAAGGTATGGCACATACCTAAGCATACTTAAAAACTTACTGTTCAAATCTTTCATAGTCACTGTACCTAGTTTTAGCTCATAGAATTCTTTAGCCCTTTCTTCATAGTACTATTCAGATAAAAAAATATTTTTAAATTACTTCTTGAAGGTACTCCAATTTATGTTTTTCTCTCTTATTCATTTCACTCTCTTTAAATCTTGCCACCATATATCAGCTTTCCCTGAAAGATTATAGATAGCCATTCTATCATTTAATTAGTTAGAATAGTTATAAATTTGGAAGTACTTCTTCATCCCAGATAACCAGGATTCTGCTTCATCCCTTTTTTCAGTTTCCCCATTAAATGTTGGTGGTTTGATCTTTTTAAACTCTCTAGAAATTTGTTCATAAGGTTTATATTTTCTCGTTCTAGTGTGGTGGTTGTCCTCACTACTATCACTAGTAGAATGAGAATTACGTCGATCACCAAATACTTCGGAAGATGAGTTGCTTTCATTTTTAGTCTGTTTAGTATTTTTATACTTATGTTGGTAACTTATATCTTCTAAATCAGCTCTTTTACCCCTTCCCTTAGTATGAAATCTTTCTATTATGATCTGATTCAGCTCCTCCTCGGCTCTCAGAATCCTTTCATTCTCATTTTTAACAGATTCCATTTCAGATTTTAATTCTTTTACGGTTTGTAAAAGTTCTGAGGAATTAGTGGTTATGTATTCCAATATAGGTTCTCTTTGTAATTTATCTTGTTCGGTATAGGGAGGTTGCTCTTCCGCATATTCCTCCAGACTTTCCATGCCTATTGTTTAAACTCAGAAACAAATTTCTCTGTTGATAACATTAAAAGAAAACAACATCAACAAAATGATTTAAATACACTTTTTCATATAAGCAAGTTGAGCTTCATCAAGGCCTAGTGTTTGAACCTTGTGCTCTGATACCACATGTCATAACCCCATAATTTCACAAAATTTTAAAATTTTTAATGTAAAATAAAATGTCTAAAGTCGCAGTTTAATAACTACTAGCGATTAGTGGAAAATGAAACAGTTAACAATATGTAGTGATTAACTTCAAACACATCAAAACTAATACCACTTTAATTTTGATAAGTTATATAAATGACCTGCATTCAGTTGTTTCTAGCAGTACTAATGATTTGCTTTTGTCAATTAGGTGAGAAGCTATGTTCTAAAGTGGGGCTTACTTAGCAATTGCTAACTCAGCTGGATTTCTGGTTCTTACAAGTTCAGCAGGTAAACTTTTGAACAAGTAGGAGTTTATTTTTCTGTTCAGTCAAGATGTACTTATTTAGCATAATAAAAATGCAAGAGCGTAAACTGATTAATAGAAAGCAAGGCTACGATGAGGTAAAGTAACTTCCTTTGTTGTTTTTGGATCTATGACAGTATTTTAAGTTAGTCGTAAAGACCAATATCCTTGACATACTAGTGTCTTTTACCAGCATGAGTTCTTCTTAAGTTTTCTTTCTGATGTTATATGCCAAGTTACTTACAAATTCTACTGATGAGCATAGGGCTCATAATTTAATATGGAAACACTTTCACTGAAGCATGAATTTACTGCTATTGCTATGTCTAATACTCAATGTACTGCTTTATAAGCTGAATATAATTATAAGACCCTCAAGGAAAAAGTATGCAATAGAACACATAGATCCATTTTTAACTATGCTTTAGTAGTGAAGAATATCAGCCCGTTTATTGTATACAGTTATAATTATATTCTTGCACTACTAGACATTGAGCTATAATTTTTTATTTCCAAGTTCACCATGTCACATGTGTTATTGTAATATTACATTACCATATCGTTACTAATATTACTAAGTAATTTTTTTTCTTTTACCTTAGGTAGTCTTACTACTTTTTAATTACCAAGGTGTAGTCTAATTATTGGTTTGTTTTATTATGAGTTTGGTTCTTTATAGAAACCAAAAGAACACTAACTCCAAATTAGTTTTCAAACCAAAGCACTGTCAACTTTATGTAATTGTAAGAATTATACGAAGGTGGAAATACTACCTAACATCTACTTATGTAAAGTTGAACTATAGATAAATGACTTCATTAGTTTGGTTCTTACATAAAACTAGTTCCCAAACAATGCTTAAACATCGAAAACAAGGTTGTATGAAGAGAATTTAGAGGTACACAAGACTAAAGGTCAAAGTCATAAGTTCAAAATTGATCACGATATATATGATTTTACCAAATGGTCGATTGCAATGTTATCCAACAAGACAAAAGATAAGATACATTTAAAACAAAACATTATCATTAGTTATATGGTATAAATGATTGGCAATAATATATGTTTTCACCCGACAGTGTAGGTTTAACTATAGGGATCGACCCACTTCTGATTAAAAATTTTGATGGCCACATGGATGTGTCTCCACCATGCATTGGTTGGATTAAAACACAAATGGAAACCCTATGCTATTCATTTCTCTTTGAGGGTTTTGCTCTGCGCTGTGAGAGTTTCTTCACGGCCATGAGAAGCCTACTGGTTTATCGTTTGACAGCTCTATTGTGTGTAGTATAGTGTTGCATCATTCGTGCAAGTGTTAAGGGATTCGTAGTTTGTAATTTGGTTTCTTTCTAGATGTTATTGGAACACCATGAGAGTGTTCTCTTAACTCTATCAGTATTTTTGAGAACTGGACATAGCGTTACCCTTGTCTCTGCTCGTGACTTGCTCCATCGTCGATGAAATCTAGAATAAGAACCTCGCTGCTTCTGTCACAGGATTGGCACGAGGGTTTCGTTTCTTCCTGGTGCAGTTCCTCGAACTGGTTCAATCTCCTTTTCGACTCCAAACTTCTTATTTGCAGGTAATAAGCTTACGCTGCACTCATTCCTTTCAATACTTCCTAAATAAGGTTTTAATACAATGAAAACAATTTCTAACTATCGAATTTGGTCTTGTTCTTGTAGATTACAGTCACGGATTTAGACTTGAAGGAAACCTCTCTAGCGTTGGTTAACTTCATGGCTTGCAAATGGGTAAGCCCCAGTCTCGTCGTGGCATCTCCCTACTTGCAATGGTTGTTGGAAGGAGTTTATTGTTGAAAGGAAGTATGGCTTTGGTTCCTTCAATGATTTAAATGCTTAGTTTTTGTTTTTGAAAACCCTTGTGTGTTGCTAGGTAGCCCCAGATCTTAAGCCGTGATATGTCTATAGTTTCTTTGGTTATGTAAAAGAGATTTCAACCTTACAGCTTGATAATATCATACTCTGGTTTTAAGATAAAAAGGTGTTTTCCTGTACTCATGGTTTTTAAATGACTCCTATTTCGATTACTCTAGTTTGTTCTAATCGATCTTTTAAATTATAATACTGTAAATAGGGTTTTCTTCTTTATCTGTCAGTTAAGTAATTTATTGTTAATGATAAACATTTATAAGTGAAATAGTTTTAAGATGAAGACTGTGGAACAGCGATAATGTAAAATTTATAAATTTTATACTATCAGTCCAGAAATATATTAGTTAGGGTTTAATGGAAAAAACCCTTGTGTAAATGTATTCTTATATAGATTATTATTTGGGGCTCTGTTTCTCGTTTGCTTCAATTTTGCTATTACAGGTGGACTATTGTTTCATTATCCTGTTAATGAAGTATTTAATTTACTGATAATAGGTATATAAATACATTTTAAAGTTTAGGGATAAGACTGTAGTCAGTCTAATGCATAGTTTATATTTTTCTTGTTATTTTTAAATCTTAGTTAGCAATGTAACTGGATGTATTTTAGATAGAATTAACTTGTATTTTGTTAGAATATAATCCGTTAGGGATTATTGTAATTAAATCAAGAAAACTGAATAATTAGGAAGCCGAAAAGGCTAGGCGGAAGGTGAAACACAACCGTCCTATGAAATGTATAAATAAATGCTTTTGGCTATGTAATGAATGAATCGGGAGTTATACCTAACAAGTGGTATCAGAGCTTGGCTATTTGCCATAACTCCTGCCTGCTGCATTTCAGTCCTGGCATTCTGCTTGCCAGTCCATTGTCATTTTGTCTGCCAGTCGTTGCCAGTTGCATTCATTGTGTGCGTTTCTCCTCCAGTATCTGTGTGCATGCATTATTCATATAGAACAATACCTAACCCTAACCCTAATTCTTTCACGCTGAAGATTTGTGCTGTGACCTCTTCATTTGCATATCTCCACTCTCGCTGTAAATGCGTTGAGTATATCTCCTCCATCAAATGATTAGACTGTGTCAAAACATGAGACCCATTCTCTTGTGATTTCCCATAACAGGATTGCTCATCCCGGTCTTGAACCACTGCGCTTTTAGATTCAAAACATGGAGATGCTTTGCTTAGGAATGCTTTCTTAGTAAGCAAGTTTAACCGAGGGTCACATTGTATAAGCTTTTCGTAATGCCTATTCAACAGCCTGTGAGGACACTGTAGGAAGTGTCTCCTGCATATGGTGGCTTGTCCTCCTGTAAAATCAGAAGTAGCCTGCCATAAAGTATGTTTTCTCCTCCACATACTGCTGCGTGCCATTGATATACATTGAAGACTGCGTGAATGCCCTTGGTGTGCCTGATATACGTTGAAGACTGCGTGAATGCCCTTGGTGTGACTGCATGAATGCCCTTGGTGTGGCGGCGATCTCCATTAGTACGACTGTGTTGTATGAACTTCGACCGCTTTGAAGACTATTCTCTTCGACTGCTGAAGACTGCGTGACAGTATTCTCAAGGAGCTGTGAAGTATGCAGCTGTGAAGTATTCTCAAGGAGCCGCGACCTGAGACTATGCTCCCATACATTTGCATTGGAGATTGCTGTGTATTTGCTACCTTGAAGACCTCTACGTTGGAGATTGCTGTGTATTTGCTGCCTTGAAGACCGCTACGTTGGAGACTACCTGCGTTGGAGATTGCTGTGCATTTGATGCCTTGAAGACTGCTACGTTGGAGACTACCTGCGTTGGAGATTGCTGTGTATTTGCTGCCTTGACGACTGCTCCAATACGTGTGACGGTTGAACTGCAAAATTTGTGAAGCTATGGAAACCCTAATTTCTGTGTGAACACGTTGAAGACAGCGTTGGTGTGGCTGCATTGAAGCCTGAACCCTAACTTCTGTTGAGTTTTTTGTGAAGAAATAAATACCTACAAGTGGTATATGTAAACCCTATTTATGCATAACCGCTTCATCTTTTCTGTTTTAAAAATGATCTCATTTTGATATATGTAAAGAGTCTGCGAGCTCCATACCAGCAAGCGTTGTTGAAGAATAATGTATGCTGGAGAGTGCTGTGATTTTTGCTGTGTATTTGCTGCTGCTGTGATCGAGTTGATGATTGACATTACCAATTGCATGAAGCTAGTTCATTCCCTCTTTTTGCTAGTGATTGATATATAGTGCTTGTTGAGTTGAAGACTGCTGAAGACTGTGTTTTATGCTGAATAATATCACATATTGCTAGTGACTGATATATTTTGTATTAAAGAAGCCTATGTATGACTGATATATTTTGATATATTTTGTATTGACTGATACATTTGCTATAAACTTGCATTGTATTCACCTTGGTAGAGACTGTAGACCTGCAAGGTTATTATTTCTCTTTGTCATTATTGTAAATTACACTAACAGCTGTAAAAGATGCAATCTTTGTCATCAATAGTTGGTGCCACTCTATCTTGCAAAGAGAGAGGCCGAGGAAGAAGAAATTTCAGAGGCAGAGGGGGCAAAAAAAA
>LPNX010469857.1:301038-323627 GCA_001517045.1 Pseudotsuga menziesii | reverse complement strand
CTATCTCAGAAAAAATATGTTGGAGAATTACTAAACAAATTTTGCATGACAGAATGCAACCCTATATCTACTCCAATGGAACAGAAAATGAAGCTCACATCAAACGAAGGAAAAGAATTTGTGGATGTGACCAAGTATCGACAACTTGTAGGAATCCTTATCTATCTTACAACAACTAGACCAGATATTTCTTATGTTGTTGGCATACTTTCAAGGTTCATGCATAAACCTTGTGAAGGACACTGGTCAGCTGCAAAAAGAGTTCTAAGATACTTGAAGGGGACTCAAGACGTTGGACTCAAGTACTCTGAAGTGGATGACTTCAAACTTATTGGGTACTCAGACTCAGATTTTGATGGCAATAAGGAGACAGGAGTATCAACTTCTGGATACACTATGAGTCTTGGATCAGCAGCTGTCTCATGGAGATCACGCAAACAGTCAGTTCTGGCAGATTCAACAACAGAAGCAGAATATGTGGCTGCAGCTGAAGCAACGAAAGAAATAGTATGGCTTAGAAAGATACTTGAAGATTTGCAAGAAAAACAAGAGGACTCCACACCATTATTGATCGACAATACTTCTGCAATCAAGCTGGCTAAGAATCCTAGATTCCATGATCGAACCAAACACATCAACACAAAGTATCATTTGATTCGAAATCATGTAGAGGCCAAGACAGTCCATCTTCGACATTGTTCCACAAATGATCAAGTTGCAGACATCTTCACCAAAGCGCTTGGACGAGAAAAGTTTGAAAGATTCAAAAACATGCTCGGACTTACGAACACCCCTTTGGATTAAGAGGGGGATTGTTAGAATATAATCCGTTAGGGATTATTGTAATTAAATAAAGAAAACTGAATAATTAGGAAGCCGAAAAGGCTAGGTGAAAGGTGAAACACAACCGTCCTATGAAATGTATAAATAAATGCTTTTGGCTATGTAATGAATGAATTGGGAGTTATACCTAACATATTTGAATAGATAGTCGAAAGGGTTTCGACCCTTAGTTTTTTCACAGGTAATAACCTGTCTGTTTTTTTTTACGTTTTAAAATGCACAGATATATATAATTCTTAGTTATTTCATATATTATTTATAAATACATTTATTTGTATTTACTACTTTGTAATTTATAATTATTTAGAGCTCTGTAGAGAATATAATGTTAACTCTAGAACTCTGTTTATTTTACATAAATAAAGGGTTTATAAACAAAACCCTAACCTGGTTTTTATTAAGTAATAGTTTAAGATTAAGTTAATATTTTAAAAGAAGAACTGTTTAGTTATTAACTTGTTTCTAGACTTTCTTGAAGAATAGCTATTATCTCCTATAAACTTTTATTTCCTATCTATATACTATTATTGTAATGCTAGTGTAATTTACTATTTCTTTTTCCTGCATTTTTCATTTAGTTAAACTAAGTAAAACAGTAAATATAAACAAACATAACACTGCTATTTCATTGCATTTCAAACACTGAAAAAAAATTTACTATGTTTACCTACAGATACAAAATCATATCTACTAATTCCATTATCTTAAAGATTATTTCATTTATTTAAAGCATTCTAACTGTGCTAGAGTACGACCTGGTTTCCAGGTGTGGAAAAACACAGCCTAGAAATTTAATTTCTTTCTATTTCATTACTTTCCTAAATCATTTTCATTGCTATAAACAATCAAATAAGAATACTAAATATAACATTTCACAAACTCTGAACTTTAACATTCATATAGCAGATAAACTAAGAATTATTTAACTAAGACAGTAAAATAAAATAACATAGAACCTGTTGAGGACATGACGACAACAGCTTTAGGAGGCCGTTCCTCCCTACCAATCTCTTGGAGAGCGCTCAAACAACGCTTCCTCAGGACCCCCGAACCTGTTCCTGGTCTTCTTGGCTGAGAAATGGGTGGAGAATGCAACTGTAGAACCCTCTGTCACCTGACTAGTTCAATACCTTAGTAAAACATTCTACTCTCAGCAGTTATCCCCTCAAAAATTTCCAGATTCCCCTCCATTGAATTTCTCTGAAGTACATTCATTCACCCTGAATGATCACTTCTCTAGAATGAGCAGCCTCAGCTCTCTTCAATGGAAAATTTTATAGAGATGCCTAGGTCTTCTGGGTCAGTTTTCATTAATTGAGCCACCTGCTCTGATACCATTTTCTTGGGGAATCATGACCACAAATATAGGGAGGTTTCCACCTGCAAAAATTGGAAGTGGTTTGAGGATGCTTCCACATGTTAGTTTTCTCTCCACCCGGTCTCCTCCACCAATTTGACCAGTAGACACTCTTTTAACAGCTCTCCTAAGTTGTTGTCTCCTCATTTATTTATTTATAAATAAAATATTCTGAATTTACATTAAATATCCTTGACCCCACTGGTCATCCATTACAACTTAGCATAAAATTTAACATAATGTTCCTCAAATAATATAAAAATTGTTTTTGCAAAATTGGCGCATGTGACACATTATGTAATAAAATTGTGACTAATGTTTTAAATTGATTATTTCTTGGTATTTGTAGAAAAACGATGAAGATGGCGTAGCTGATGATACTGATTATATTGCCATCAATGTACCAGCAAGAGATATTAATGATAATGATACAATTGGATCAAATGCAAATGATGATGGATATGATGTTGGGATAGATGATGAGGATGAGGATGAGGATGATGGTAGCCATTAATGCTACTATTGAGACTGTGGATGTTTTTTTCTTTGTCCATGATACTAGATACATATTGTTATTTTATAGATTATCCAAGATCGTAGTACATTTTGGGTCATTTTGGTTTGTGATTATCCAAGCTCATAGTACATTTTGATTTTGATTTGTAGACATACAAACTTGGATTTCTATTGATAATTATAATTTTTAATATTTCTTGTAATATTGATATTTTCACTATATATTGTCTATTGTTCTTTGAACCTTAATATGATTATCTGTATGATAGATTATTGATGTGATGATGTTTTATAATATGACTTATTTTGAATGAAAGATAATGCCGATGTTATCATTGTTGTATTTTATATTTATATATATTGGAAGTTGTTGATGATCTTTTAATGGAAAATTAATATTACTGTTTTGGATAAATGTTGCATGTTTCTATAAAATTTATTCATAAATGCTATGCAATTAATATCAATAATTGTATCTACAATTAATTTGAATGTTTCATTATGTTATTTAATAACTATGAAGTAATGATAAATAAGAACTATTGAAATGAATGAATAATTATAATAATTTGATATAATAAATATAAGAGCACACAATTGGATATGGTTGTAGGTGTCAAATAACAAGTCTATTGTGGTGCTAATAAGGAAACAAAACATGAGCTAAAACAGATGCCCACTATGTTCTAGATCTAGAAGCAACATTGGATGCAAAACTTGGCGCTAAGTTGGAAGTCAATTTTGATGCTATTTTGGATGCCAAAGTAGAAGCCGAAGTAGAAGCTAAACTAGTGGCCAACAAAGGAGCAAAATTGGATGCTAAATGAGAAGCTAAATTAGGTGCTCATGAGAAAGAAATATAAGAAGAAATCCTAGGAGTTAAATGAGAAGCAAAATGTGGCACTAGTGTGGGAGTAAAAATGGACAAAAAATTGGGCGCTAAAGTAGTAGCAAAACATGGTGCTAATGTGGGCGTAAATAGAGATGCAAAACTATACATTAAAAAAGATGCAACACTTGGCGCTAATGATGAAGCCAAACATGGAGTTGATATGGTAGAAAAATAATATGTTACTTTGGATGCAAAACATGACGCTATATAGGAAGCAAAATATGGTGCAACAATAGAAGAAAATTTTGGCACCATTTTGGTAGCAAAACATGATGCAAAAAAGGAAGCAAAAATTGGTGCAAATTTGGAAGCAAAAATTGACGTATATTTGGAAGTCAAACATGGTGCAAAATGGCATGCTAAAGTGGTAGCAAAAATGGATGCAATATTGGATGCAAAAATGGTGCTAACAGGGATGCCATTTAGGAATCAAAAGCAGGTGCTCTCTAGGAAGCAATAGCGGACGCTCTCTAGGAAGCAAAATAGGACGTTATTTAGGAAGCAAAGTTGGACGTTATTTTGGATGCAAAAAAATAGACGCTATTTTGGACACCATAAATGATGCTATTTAGGATGCATAAAAAAGACGCTTTATTTTTGTCCATGACCCATCCCATTTAGCGTCTAGTTTGGACATTCAATTTTTAAAAAAATTACACAAAAAAGGGATGCCAAATGGGAGGCTAATTCTAGGATTTGTTGTAGTGGTTGGAGTTAATATACTTGACAGTTATACTGGGGAAAAGTACCAACCACTGGACATCATGTTCAGAAAAAACCTGTCAATGGGACTCATTTTCAGCATACTTTCTTTTTATTTTTGAGCTCGCTAAACCATGAAGCGACATATTGAGCATAGTTCCTATTATGTGTCAAGCTCATTAAAAAATGAAGCATATACCCAGAGCATTCTTTCAATCGATCTTTGAGCTCATTAAAAATAGTCAGATGGTGTTGTGCTTACTTTTTACATTTTTCATGCTTTGGTTAAAACATGAAAGGTGGTTGGAGTTGTTTTAACTTTTTCATGCTCCTTTTCAAAATGAAAAAGAATTTGAGCTCCTTTGATACCATGGTCGTGCTCGTTAAAATCTAAGAGAAAATGTGTCGATTATACTTTTATCACTTTTTCGAGCTCGTAAAACCTATACAAAAAAGGAACCCCCCCCCCCCCCCCCCCGAAGTTGTCTTTAAGCTCTTTTCAGACTCTCTAAACAAGAAAATATTGCTAAGCGAACTTGTTTATTTCACGCTTGTAAGAGTATTTGAAATATCATCTATCCGGTGATTGTTCACCTCTTTTTTGGATCGTTTATAATAAATTACGAAAAATGTATACTCTAGTTCATCATAACTAGAAGAGTTCACCTATGTATCATTTTACACTTTTTCGGACCTTGGGGACTAAATTCATGAAAAAGTCCACATTGGAGTTTTCTTTAGTCCTTTCAGACTCTCTAAACATGAAACAACGCTGAGTTCACCTTCTTTGGGCACGTCAAAATCAAACAATGAAGGGCCCTTTTTGGGACTAAACCCCTCATTTCTCATGTTCATAAAACATGTGATATTGGACTCATTCTACTCGAATGCAGCTACATCGAATGTTTCTTACCCTTTTCCATCGCATTAAAAAGAGAAGAGGTACTCATCCTTCGTGATAGGGAAATTAATGGAATGGGAAAACATTTTTCATGTGTATTGATGGCATCTTTTAGTCACCTTTGAACATGGCACTTGTATGCATTTCATTCAAATAGTTGGGTAATCAGCTTATCCTCAAGTCAATCCACTTTCATGAGTCATTTTTCTCCTTTGAGTCATTCAAAGAAAACATCATCTTTTATTTTCATTATGTATGGTCTCTACCTCATTGATTCAACGCTTCCAAGTCACTTGCAGTGCCATTTAATGTTCAAGGGGAGTTTCTTACTATAACCAATCTCTGCAGTTAGCTTACCTTCTTTTGAGTCTGTCATCTCTGAGTTAGTCCCATGGTTTTTCCATAATCAATATCACTTCAAACCATTTTTGTTCCAGTTTCATGTAGATGATGTCGGAAACATAATGGCCCTCTTTAGACGAGTCTACTCTTGTCAACACCAGCACATCATCCATGAATTAGTCTTAGAAACAAATTTGTACCTTGAATCATGCATGCCTTAATGGCAGGTTTCCTCGTTTTTCGACAATATGCTTCCATCATTGGACTCTAATTGAAATATTCCACCGATTGTTTGATTTCAACTCATATATTCACATTCAAAGGAATGTACTAGGGTACCTTAGGAATCATTGACATCAATGGTTATTTTGCTCACACTTGTTCATGGTATACATCAACAACCATTAATTAAGTGGTTTCTACCATGTTCGACATCATGAAATCTATCCACACAGATAGAATCGTACTATTCTATAATGGATGAAGACCGTGGGTGTTTAGGCATTCACTTGAATATTTTCCTCTCCCAAGGTTGCGATGGATTATTTTGTGATTGAGTCACTACATAGATACACAATGTATGTCTGGTGGCTATGCTCAAGTTTGAGTCATGATGACATAGATCTACAATGTATGTCTAGTAGCTATGTTCAAATTTGAGTCTTCTTCATCATGGATCTACATTGTATGTCGGTATCGATGACCTAATCATTTATACATGGATCTGCAATGTATTGGTCGGAAACCATGTTTTGAGTCAGGACAGAGTATATAGCTCAGAGTATCTTGTTAGATTTTTATCATTCAAGCTAGCATTATCTTAGGATCTTATCTGAGAGAATAACATGCACAGCAATAAACAAAAGAGACAAGAGACATAAAGAATTTTCCTAGGGGAAACCATAAAGGATAAAACCCTGCAACTTCCTCAAAGATAAAATGAGTACCAATGGCAGCAGTAAAACCCAAAAACATAAAAAATTATCTCCACAGCTTGTTCTCTCTCTCTCACTTGAGAGAGCTTCTCCTGTCTAACTCATGCGCCCTAGTGAGTGAGTGTGTGTGTCATAAATAGAGAGGCTCACTCTCTATTTATATTCTTTCGTTCACTTGATGTCCACTTCAACATGTTGGCCCCACTTAACAATTACTTACTAGGGTCGACATCTCTAAGAGAGTCTAATAACCCTAGTGCCCCACAACTTGTGGGGACTTTGCCCCTCCAATCAACAAGGAGGGTTAACATTAACACAATGGTGGGGACTATTTCCCTGACTTACAATAACTCACCTAGGGTCGACTTCTCTAGGATAGTATAATAACCCTAGGGCCCCAAAACTGTGGGGAATTTAACCCTTGATCAATAAGAGGGTTACCCACAATGACTTTACATGACTTGTTTACATTATTGAGTTTCCCAATAGGAACATCGGGATATGAAATGACTCAATTACATTACAGATGCTTCTCGGAATAAACATCACGGTACAATATGTTATAGCTCAAAATGACACATCTTTGCCTGTGACCACTTTCCCATGATTCCATCGCATGTCAACATTTCCATGACGGCACTTGATGAAAGTCACTGAAAGTAACTTGAAACAACACCTATCTTGGAGGACCCATATATTGAGTTCTATAACTCCATTTGAACTCATCTCTACACCGTTGGAAAGGTATTTCAGTTAGCTAAAACTTTCTAGAAGACACCAAAGTCTGAAAATTCACAGAAATACCCTAAAAATGCGTTTTTTATCCATTCTCGACTTTCCTTAAGGCATACTCGATCAACTTGCAGACAATTGACTCTAAAGTGCAGTAAAGGAAATAGGAGGATTAGAAAGACTTACTTGATTAACGAAGTTCGATCCTTGCTAGTCCTCTTCTGCTCTGCTTCACCTCCAAATTCTTCAAGGTTGCTCCTCTTTCACCTGTCAAGAAACAATCTTCCAGATACAAGATGATTCATATATATATAAGCAGGTTAGATAAATCACATATAAGATGCAGAAACATAAACATTTATCAAACCAAGATACATGAAACACATATGGAAGAAGGATTCTCTTTATTACCAATAATGGAAAGAGTTCAGATTACAACCCAACACCTGAGACAAGGACTCCTCTGCAACCAAAGGATTCTGAGTTCCACTGCTCCAAAGACTTCTGTATACAATCCACCAGCATAACTTTGCTCTCCAAAAGTATATCCAACACCCTCCCCAAGGCCTGTATTTATATGGAGGAAATAAGGCATTTTCGAAGGTTGAGGAGGTTGAGACAGTTAAGAGGATTAATGATATATGGCTTAACTAATCTCAGATCAGCGTGTGTTTTTATGTTTAAATGTTAAAAGACCTATTCGTGGATATGTAGAAGGACAACCCGCGAATGATTCATGACTTACTATAAGAGAAACCCGCGAATACATCCATTCACGACTTGCACCAACCGTCACTCGCGAATGATGCGCGAGTTGCATATGTGGAGAGTCGTGAATACAACCTAACATAGAAAAATGGCAAAGTAACCAGTTGGATGGAGGAGAAATGTATCATATAGTAAGCCAATATATAGTGTTTTTGGCAAACCTCTATCCATAGATGTCCTTTTGTGTGCCAACATGAGGGATGTCAGCACTCGGATGGAGAGGTGCCATTCAGGTGTATAACAGATGCCCCCTAATGTGTGAGGTCAGAGGGAAGCGATGGCTGAAATACATTATAATATTTAGCTTTGGAGAACTCAGAAATCCAATGGAGCAGAGAGAGTACCTTAAACAAATACATAGTAATGTCATATACAAAGTTACATCTGAGAATGCTATGTTCAATTTATTGAAACACTAGCTCCTTTACAATATTTGAGTACATCATATAATACGGGTAAAAAACCACGTATATTACAAAAGTGAATCGAAGCCACAATATACAATAATGAGTCTTCAAAGATCTGGAAGCTGTGTATATGAATAGAACATAATCTTGTGCAACTTAGTCCAAATGTGAGGGACTAAGGTCTTCATAAAGGATCCCAAAGAACCAGTACAATCCAAGCCATGTGAATAAGGGTAAACTAAAGTCGAACATGGAAAGGATTCAACAGTTTGTCAATCAATAGATGATAGTTGACAACTGAAGCAAAGGAATTCACCAATGATGAAAGTGAATCCAGAGGAACAATCATCAAAACTCTAGGTCTTCGTCATCAGGAAGTACTGAAACGGAACCATGCTGTGATAAGGAAAGAAACAGATCCTCCAACGGATCACTGGCGACTCCGCTGGGGAGAGACTTGTCTATTTGGGGTTTCTCTTGATTTATTTCAGTCTTTTGCATTGTTTCAGGTCCTTCTTACCACTTAGTCATCCCTTTTTGGTTGTTTTCTATCTATGTGGTAAGCCTTTTATAGCATCAGGGTTTGCTCTTTGCTCTTTTCCCCACCTCCTTTGCTTGGTTTGATGTTTGGCTTATGTTTTTGGTCATCCTCTGTTAGTGATATTTGTTTGATTTCAGAATCTTGTCGGTGTTGGTTTCCTTCTTCTTTTGTTGGTTAACTTCACCATGCCAAAATAGTTGACTTGTCTTTTATGCAAGCCTTCCTTCCAAGTAGGGTTTATGCTGACTTTAGGGCATTCTAGAGTTTGTTTGGTGGTTGTATAGCAAAGTTCCTTTTGCTTTGTTCTTATTATCTACATACTTTTTGTTTGTAGGTAGTTTTTCTTTTTCATTTATAAAATAAAATTAAAAAGAACGTATACTTGTTTTTACTGCTTTCCCCCCATACCTCCTTCTTTGGCTTGACCTTGTTGGACAAGGTACTGAGCAGCCTTTGTTTGTAGGTTTAGATTGATACTTGGGACTTCTTGACATTTGTTTATGTCAGTCTTTTTGCTCAGTCTCTTCATTCCAAATTTGTTGGCTTGTTTACCTTTGTAAGCCTTCTTTTCAAGAGAGGTTGATATCTAACTTTAGGGAAACCTAGGGTTTGTTTGTGGGGTATAGAGTAGTTGTCTATTTGCTTTGCTTACAGTACTTGCTTGCATTAGTTGATAGGATGATTTTTCTTTTGCATTTATAAAAAGAAAAAGACAAAAACACATGTTTGCTTTATATGCATGTAGATTAGGTTTTTAGTCTAGGTTGCATGGCATATCATTGTTTTTGAAAAAACATAAAACGAATTTGTTCTTTTGTGGCTTTCAGGTTTTCTATTTGAAAAATAAAGAGAATAGTTTTTGCTTTTTGCATTTCATATCTCTTTGCTTAGTTGTTTTGTTTCAACTTTGAGTCAAAACACCACATAAGTTTCATGCCATTTACCCTCTGACTAAAAACAACCCTTAAAATAAACGATATAATTTAAAAATTACTAGTAAGTTTTATTTTATAGGGTCATACACCAACTAGCTTAGGCTAGACTTGTGGGATAGGGAGTTTAAACTCCCCACAAGTGTTAAATCTCAGACATAGTTGGCCAATCACTAGGTAAGTCCTTGACTTTATCGACTGTATCTGGGAAGCTCCTCTCAAACGGGAGTTAAGCACGAGGCCGTGTGGAGGCTTAGACAGAGGAGATAACCCTCTGAATCCTTGTCAAAACGTAACTCGGGACTTTTACGCATCTAGGGATTCTGTCCTAGACAGAGTTTCGGGCTCAGCTACCCTGCCCATGCGTATAAGTCCGGCTTGCGACTGCCCCCCCAGACTGTTGGTATAGCCAAGGTAGCCTTTAGTCTCTTGACATCTAGGGTTCTTACACAGATACACCGAAAGGTTATTTCTGTTTGACCTTGGACGGACTTGGAAGGTAACCCCAGTAGAAAGTGTGGGAGAGCGGTGGGTGATTCCTCCGCTTGTGCCTAAGAACATCTACAGGGATGCCAAGTAACTATCTCTCAGCTTTCTTCTGGAAAGTATATCTTATACATGTTTGTCTGTTTGGCTTTAGGAATTTTTAGTGAGTGCTTTGTGGTTTGTCTGTACTTAGTGTGCCTTTAGGTGTGTGCTTTGTAATTTTGGTTGCTTATCAACCTCGGACTTTGTCTCCTAGTTTGAAACTATGGCTAGCACCCCTTCAAACACCAACCAAGAGATCCCCATGATGGGAACTCCTTGTCCTATTCCTCTCATGGGGAATGTTGGTGTTCCCTTGATGGCCACCCTGAATCTACCTGGATTCACCTTGGGGCTACCGGTGTGGTTGTTTTCCACTCCAACTGTCCTGAATGCTCCTGATGCTTCTCAAGTAAGCTCCTTATATCAAGGGCATCAAAACATTGCTTCCCCTTCACCTGTAGTTGATTCTCCTCCTCCTTCTACCTCATGCGGTGAAAGTACTGATACTAGTAACCGGCAGTCTAAAAGGAGTAAGAGAAGGAGAAATAGGAGGAAGGCACATAAGAAAGAGGGCACCCGTTCAACCTATGTTGTTCATGTTGAACCTCCCCATCCAACCTCTGCCATGCATGTTGGATCCATCCACCCAGCCTCTGTGGTTCATGCTGGGGGCACACACTCAATTGCTGCAAAGCATGTTGATCCTAATCATTCATCCTCTGTTGTTCATGCTGGTGGTTCCCGTCCAACCTATACAAGTCATGTTGGACTTAGTCTCTCAGCCTCTGCAGGTCATGCTGGGGGCAGTCTCTCAGCTTCTGTGGTTCATGTTGAAGACAATCCATCAACCACTGTGAGTCATGTTGACACTGTTGAAAAGACTACCCGTTCAAAACACAAGCCCAAGTTTCCTTGCAAGCTTTGTGAGGGAGACCACCTTACTTATAAATGCCCTTCTATCGTGGAGGTACGAAGAGTTTGGGTTCATGGTCATCCCGTTTTTTAACATTCTGAAGTCTCTCAACAACCAGCCTCTCTTAGTCAGGTTGGACCCAGTCACCTAGCCTCTGTATTTCATGCTGGGGGCAAACTCTTAGCCTCTACAGGTCATGCTGAGAGCAAACAGTCATCCACTGCTAGTCATGTTGACACAATTGAGAAAACTGGTCGTTCGAAGTGCAAACTTAAGTTCCCTTGTATGCTATGTGAGGGAGATCATCTTACTCACAAGTGCCCTGCTATCACATAAGTGCAAAGAGTGTGGTCCAAGACTCAAGAATTTCCTTCTCTTGAACAACCTATAGTTTCTCAACAACCTACTCAACCTTTGGTTGATCAAGTGGTCGAACCAATATTAGATTTGGTTGATCCCACTCTTCTTTCGAAGAGTGATCCTGATGTGATTGAACCAATGTCATATTTGGTCAATCCCACTCTCCCTTCGGAGAGTGACTTTCACGAAGCGGTTGAATCGATTCCAGTATCGATCAGTCCCACTCTTCCTTCGGAGAGTGAGGTGTCTACTAGTCACATTTTCTTCACTTCCATTTTAGAACTTACTGAACAAGGGGGCACTGAACTCGCTTCGGATCAACCCCCACCAAGCTATCGGATTGCTTCCTTTGATTGGGATAGCCTAGTTGAGCCACGCCTTCCTTCTCATGCACCTTTCCAAATAAAGGTCAAAGTTGAACCTTATACTATTGCTCGTTGTATTGTTGATGAAGGAGCCTTAGTTAGTATCTTGTCTGCTCGTGCTTGGTGAGGTATGGGATCTACCAGCCTTGTGTCGACTTCTAGTCAGTTACTGGCATTTGATAGAAGAACTTGTATAGCCTTGGCAATTCTTGCTCAAACACTTGTTACTTTGGGTGGGAAGACCGTCTTAGTTGACTTCATGGTGATAGAAGACCCCTTGGACTTTAATATGCTCCTTGGACGTGATTATGTCTATGCCATGCAAGCTATGGTGTCAACATTCTTTTGTGTGATGTACTTTAATTACGACGAAGAAATTGTCACTATCGATCAGTTGGATTTTCTTGATCCATCTCCTGACCCAACTGGAGATCAGGTGTTTCCTTTATTGATTCCCAGTGTTTCTATAGACACTCCCCCACCACAGGTGAACTATGTGGCCTGTTGTCCTTTGTGTTCAATTGCTATTGAGAAGCAGCCTCTGTTTTCATGCTTACCTTCTCATGACTTGGTCCCAGTAGTTGACCGGGTGAGTCATCCTATACAGACTGTAGAGCCTTCTCTCCACTCTGTTGATCCATTTGAAAGTTTAGATATGTATCCTATCTCGGATGATCTCCTTCCTTTGGATGAAGTCTTCCTAGAGTCTTTGATACAGTCTGATCTTCTTTTGGATGTTGGTTCAGTTGTGACTAAGTCTAACCCTGATTTGCTTAGTAAGCCTGATTTTCCCATGGATCGGTCTTCTTATGTTGGTCTTGTTGAGTTTTTGGACTCTACCTTCGAACAACAAGTCAGTGATCCTAATGAGTTTGATTTTTCTTATGAATTTTTCAACTCCTGTGATATTGAGTTTGTTCCTCCAGACTCTATCTCCCTTGTTGATTTTTGCCCTCCTTCTGAGGTTGATCTTACTGATTATAAACCCTAGAGCCTTGGTTCTATAGAATCTTCTTCGGTCGATTCTACCTTGACTTTCACTTTTATAGAAGATAGCAAAGTCACATGTGTTTCTGCCAAAGTGACCCGCATCGGATCTTTCCTTCTGAATATGATCCTGATGTTGTTGTTTCTTGGAGACAATATTCTTAGTTGGATTCACAACTATTTACTGGACTTGCCTTGTTGTTCAAGTCGTAATTGCATTTGCATGTGCCCTACTCGCACTTTTGAGCCTGATGCCGGCTTCCACGTTTTAGCTCGTTGTATAAGCCCTCATCTTTGTTCTCATCGTCGCTAAGCCTTGTATCATTTTTCCTTTGCAACTTGACACCCTTTACCTTGAGGAGACGTTCCCCGAGTGTCCTTATCTTGCTCACTTTCCTTGCATTATGCATAGGTTTGTTCCTTGTGCTTGGAACTAGTTTTGCCTGCCTATGACACTCGTCTCCTCGCATTTAGAGCATTCTTTCTGCTCTCCTTCGAGCTCATTAAAAACAGTAAGGAGGCTGTGAGTTGACTTTTCCGGACTCGTTAAAACTTCACGAGAAATATTTTGAGTTTCTTTAGGCCCAAGTCTGACTCCTTAAAATAGACTTGACTGCCGAGTAAACTTGTCCATTCAGGCTCGTTAAGAATATGTGAATGGGCATCCACATTGGTGGTAGGTTATCTCTTTCTCGGACCATGTGGAATAGTACGAGAAAGGATCACTCTCTTTTCTTTTGAATTGAGAAGAGTATTCTCAGGCATAGGTTTATCTCTTTTCCGGACCTGAGGGACTAAACTTACGAAAAAGGAACCCCTAGTATGAGCTTAGTTTTCTGTTTTTTCGTGCTCTGGACCAAAACATGAAAAATATTCTGAGTGTACTTTATGTATTTGTCATGCTCGTTAAACCCTAAAGAACAAAGCATCGAGTTTATTGTTGTAAGCCCCATTTCTCGTAATCAAATGGATCTTTCTGAGTGATCTTGCCTTCCTTCACACTCATAAAACTCAGGCCATATGCTGCTTTTGAAGGAGCGTTGGGTAGGTGGTAATTTAACCTTTTTCGGACCTTCCTGACTAAGTACAAAAAAGGTGCATCTTTTCTTCTTTGGAAGTTAAGAGAGTTCTTCTTTGGTATGTTTTATACTTTTTCGGCCTCAGGAGACTAAATTGTACGAAAAAGGACCCCCTAGCGTCTTCTTTGGAGTTTTTAGACTCTCTAAACTATGAAAACACCGTCGAGCATGTACTAGTTCGGGCTCGTAAAATCCACGAATCAGTGCTTTATCAAGCATTCTTATTTCTTTTCTTCGAGCTTGCCAAAAATGAAGATGGTACCGAGTTTTCTTTCTTGGACTCATTAAACCTTTACAAGAAAGAGGGGAAGGGAAGTTCATTCACATGTTTTTTACATCATGGCAGCAAGTCTTGTTTCCTTGAACAAAGCACCAGTTTTGAGTCTATCAACAGTTGGGTCCTAGTATTTTGACCTTATCCTGATTCAGAGTTTCTTACTCCTCCAGTTGGTCTCTTTTCCAATTATATGGGGAATCTGTCAATGTCTCCTACATTGTAGATTTGTTTCGTTGGTCCTTTTTGTGTCAAAAGATGCCTAAGTCACTTTTGTGTCGTGCTCACTATTCAAGGATTAAACCTTTGTCGGCCATTTCTGCAGTTGCCTTGACCTTTTGTGTTGGCCATTCCCTGGTATCAGTTCATTACATCATGTCTTCAGCATTCCTTGTCGTGAAATTCAGTACCAATTCCAGATCCAATTAGTCTTTGACTTACCTCGTGTTGGATGATGAAGGATGCCTTAATGCCTTCCTTCCAACGGATCTCTTCCTATCGACTGCAACACATCTTGCTTTGGGAATGAGATTTAGAGTTTTATGACAGTACCTTTGGGATTGTTGTCATCAATGGCAATTTCCCTCGCTATTGGGTAGTGGGAATACCTTAATGTCTCCTACTCGATAGATTCTTCAAGTGTTCGACTTCAAGTCCTTGTAATCACACATTGTTAGAATGTACTAGGTACCTTGGGGACCATTTTCATTAATGGTGGTTTCCCTCGCGTTTGTTAATGGTTCTCTTTATTGACCGGTAATCAAACGGTTTCCTCCATGTTCGACTTCAGCTCCTTTATTCGCATGGTTAGGATTCGTACCTTTTTTGGGCAGTTTGGATTGAAGACCTTGGGCTGACAGTAGCATCCTCATTTTTTGCTATTGCCCAAGTTGCGCAAGACCTTGTTACATTTTATATGACATTTTGCTGAGACATAGATCCACCTTGTATTTTTGTGGCTATGATCGATTGTCGAGTATGGATCCACCTTGTTCATTTATGGCCATGACTCCTTTAGATTTGATATGGCGCCTTTTTGCATATTGAGCGACCATGATAGTTTCATCAGTTATACATATGTTGGATCCACCTGTATCTTTATGGTGATGTTTTGGACGTGTATATCCCAGAGATCAGTTTTTCTGACATTTATCTATCTTACAGGTACCTTTGTTCGAGCCTTTCAATCTTGGATTCTCTGCTCTCTCCATGCTATCATGTTTCCTTTATAATGTATTTCGGCTATAATCTTCCCCTCTAACCTCACACATTAGGGGGCATCTTTTATAGCTCAAAATGACACATCTCTGCCTGTGACCACTTTCCCATGATTCCGTCGCATGTCAACATTTCCATGACGGCACTTCATGAAAGTCACTGAAAGTCACTGAAAAAACACCTATCTTGGAGTACCCATATCTTGAGTTCTGTAACTCTGTTTGACCTCATCTCTACACCGTTGGAAAGGTATTTCAGTTATATAAAACTTTTTGGAAGACACCAAAGTCTGAAAATTCCCATAAATACCCTAAATATGCATTTTTTTTTCTATTCTTGACTTTCCTTAAGGCATACTCGTGAATGATTCACGAGTTTCTTTCTTGCATACCCGCGAATGCCAAAATTTGCTCATATTCGTGACTTTCTCTACTAGAAACCCGCGTATACTTTTCGTATTCGTGACTGTCCAGTTATGCAACCCACGAATGCCTTTTAAAAATATAAAAAACACGCCTTTTGAATTTCGGTTAGTTTGGGTAGTTATGCAACTGACTTTTTCAGTTGTAACCACTTTGTCTTCGCCCCTAACTCTTCCTTAACCATATAAATAGAGGTAGGGAGGTCCATGAGAGGGGACTTGAATTTCTGCACTGTTATGCTGGAGGAATCGGGACTCTATTTGCCCACACCTTTGCCCTAGAAGCATTCTCCTTGTGTTGCAGAGCTTGGAGGCTGAGTTCCTTGGAGAAGAGAAGCAACAGAACCGGATCAAGCTTTCGTGAGGTTCCAAACTTGAAGAGAAGGTATACTTGTACTTATTTCCAAGATTAATAAAGATGTGATGTCCTTCTTCTTCCCAAATCATTATTCAATGTGTGATTGAATCTCTGTTTATGATCATATGATGATGTTATTCAGATCATTAGTTCATGTTTATTTGATTATCATTGTTTTATATGTGGTCATAATGGTTTGAGGAAGGTATAATTCATTTTGCAGGTCTCTTGGAGCGAGAGGAGCAAGAAGAGGATTGAAGATAAAGCTTGGACCAGCCTTCAGTTAGTCAGGTGTGGATCTTTCTCATCTCTGATCTTGCTTATATATGCTTGCTGAACATTTTGTATCTCTCTTTCAACCCCAGTATGTTGATGGCCTCTTAAACCCTAGCCATAGGACACTTTCCTTTACAACACAATACATAAAATATACAAGTGAATACATTCCAAAGTTACAATTACATCAACACTCCCTCTTAAATAGGAAGGTATTCTCTCGACACAATTTATCAGCACAAGTCTTCTTCTCTGGATCATCATCAAGTCATCTTCATCTTCAAGTCATATTCATCTTCAAGTCATCTTCATCGCCAATTCATCTTCATTGTCAAGTCATATTCATCAAGTTTGGATCGTCACTTTATCTGGAGCATCACTGGATCATCATCAAGCTTGGATCATCACTGGATCATCATCAAAACTGGATCATCACTAGATCATCAGCATCATCACTTCTTCTGATATCTCAATCAAATGGTGCTATCTCTTCATTCTTCTCGTTACAGGAAGTTCTATAGAGCCAGCCCTTTTTCATGCTGGTTGTAGGCCTAGCCTCCATGTAGGTCTTCTTCAACACTTATATCCAAACCTAAATCAGAATGGCCCATCCAGCACTTACAACTGACCATGAGAGGAACACATCCAACACCATGTCAGAAAGGCACGCCCAACACTCACATCTGACCATGCGACAACACATCCCACAACCCTGTCAGAAAGGCCCACCACTCACATCCGATCATGTAGGAACACATCCCACAACCCTATCAAAAAGGCTCAGCACTCACATCCGATCATGCGGGAACACATCCCACAACCCTATTGAAAAGGCTCAGTACTTATATCTAGCCATGCGGGAACACATCCTGCAACCATGCTAGAAGGGCTCTGCACTTACATCTAGCCATGTGGGAACACATCCTACAACCATGCTAGAAGGGATCTGCACTTACATCTAGCCATGCGAGAACACATCCTGCAACCATGCTAGAAGGGCTCTCAACCCCAGGTTGAGGATTCTTGGTAACTGACCAGGTGCCTCCATTCTCCCAGAGAATGGCATCATCCCTTATATCTGATCAAGTGGGAACACATCCCTCAATCACATCAGAATGCCCCTGCACTTATATTTGATCATGTGGGATCACATCCCTCAATCACATCAGAATGGCCCTCAACCCCAGACTGAGTATTCCTAGTAACTGACCAGGTGCCTCCATTCAGAGAATGGCATTCAGCACTTATATCTGATCATGTAGGAACCAATCCTACAGTCACATCAGAATGGCTCAACACTCACATCTGACATGGAAGGAACCAATCCTCTCACCATGACAGAATGGCTCATCCCTTACATTTGACCATGGAAGGAACCAATCCTCTCACCATGTCAGAATGGCTCACTGACTCATCACTTCCCCTGGAAGGAACCTCGATCTAGAGAACACCAAGATTCTCCTTGAAGTACTCAAACTTCACTCTGGCTAATGGCTTCGTCAACACATCAGCTATCTGTTCATCCATCGCAACATACTGGAGCTTTACTGCTCCTCTCTGCACCATATCCATGATATAGTAATATTTGATCTCGATATGCTTTGACTTGTCATGGAACATCAAGTTCTCCGACAACTTCACACAACTCTGGTTCTCGCAATATATACAAGTAGCATCCAACTAGAGATCAAATAAATCAGACATTAGCTTCCTCAACCAGACTGCCTCACAACTAGCTGGACAGGTTGCAACATACTCTGCTTCAGCTGTACTCAGTGCCACACAGGACTGCTTCCTGCTAAACCAAGAGATCACACCTGATCCCATACTGAAGCAACACCTTGAAGTGCTCTTCCTATCGATGGCACTTCCTACCCAATCTGAACCAACATAACCTTACAGGTTAATCTTTTGATTCACCTCATACTTGAGCCCATAATCAACTGTACCCTTTAGGTACCTCAGAATATGCTTTGCAGCAATCAAGTGAACATGTCTCGGATCTGTCAGGAACTGGCTCAAGGTGTTCACAGCAAAGAAAATATCTGGTCTCATATTCATCAGGTACATCAAGGACCCAATCATCTGACGATACATCGTGGCATCAACCAACTCTAATGAAGCAACACTCAATAGCTTCAGGTTCGATGCCATAGGTGTGGTCATGGCCTTGCAGTCCATCATCCTGAACCTCTTCAGGATATCTGCTACATACTTCCCTTGTCCCAAGGAGATTCTGCCACACCTCTATGCCTAGAAAGTAGTGCATCATATCCAAGTCCTTCATCTCGAACTCAATAGCAAGTCTCCTTCTTGCAACTTCTGTCAGGAACAAGTCATCGACATATAACAGGAGCATCACTGGTCTTCCACCTTCAACCTTGAGGAAAAGGTTGGAATCCTCTTTACTCTCAGTAAATCCTAGAGTCACCAATAAGTTATCCATACTGTCGAACATCGGGATCTTCTGTAGTCACTCCCTCTAAAGTGAAGCATCATACTCCCTCTGTCTTTCGTACTCTATGCACTCTTTTCATGAGAAGCCTCGTGCTACGAATATTGCCTTGTATCCCACGATATTTCCATCTACTGCATGATGGAACTACAAACTTCCCTTCATGTATCGATACTACATCCTAGACATCATTCTTCTTGAACTTTGTTAGAATAATCAACCCATAGTTAGCTACCTTAGACATTAATTAATCCATTTTTGTCTTATTTGCCTAGTTTCCAATATTCCACTCTATGCAAGTTGTCTTCCACATGTCCTAGAAGTCAAACTTCCTAAAACAGAGTCATGGAGCACTTGGGAAACCTCCTAGAATCCATATTTAGCATATCTACTTTATTCCAGATCCTCCCTAGCGAATGTCTGCTTTTCCTGCTTTACTGAGTTTTACGGCAAAATGGAAAGTAAGACTAGGTGCAGTTGACTTGTCTTTTTCCCTCATCATCCTCCATTATTTTCTCCTAATAAAAGCATGTATGAGTTTTATTTCCATCACCTATTAGCTTGCCTACTTGACTTTGCCAATTCGTGATCTCCTAGTCAGATTTGGAAACTGCTTTATGCACGTATGGGGGGTTTGACTAGATTTAGTAAGCCTACTTTTGACTATTTCAAATGGCATCCTTATGCATTCGAATCTCACATGTAATTATTTATTGCAGCATCCTATGACTTCACAAGGTTGGCTATTGTACACTTATTCAATACAGATTAGTGTTATGCTCCAATTTCAATCTCCTTTGTGTGTAAATTTGCATGTTTGATTAGTAATTTTCTTAGTGCAATTGATCTATCACCTGGGTTTAATTTCCACATGGTATCAGAGCCTTTGTAGATCGATTTCTCTCCTTCCATATTGCTATTGCAGTTTCGACATCTTGATAAGGAGCTATTCTCCTGACTGAAGGGACAATTTCTGAGTTATGGATCAATCTCAGAAGATCATCTTGACTCCATTTAATTTCTTTGAATGGAAAGAAGATATGGAGATACTGTTGAGAGCGAAAGGTATCTACAAGGTGACTATGGAAATTGAAGCAGAGCCCAATGTAGCTGCAAATAAAATTAAATGGCACAACAGGAGGGATGAGGCTTATGGTCTCTTATGTCTGAGCATATCTAGAGACCTCCTCTTCCATCTTGATGGATTGACATCACCAAATGAAGTATGGGAGAAGCTTGTAGAGATTTTTGGTAAGACAGATGAGATGAGAGGACATCAAATCGAGAATGAGTTGATCTCCTTGAGTCCCAGCAGCTTCGAATCCCTGCAACTCTACTTTTCCAAGTTTAAAGGCCTTGTTTTGCAGCTAAAACAGTGTGGAATTGAAAAGAAGGAGGAGCAACTAGTTTTGGCCATACTCTCAAAGCTTGGCTCTGACTATTCAGTGTTTGTTTCGACCTTCCATGCCACCAAGTTGACAGCTCGATCCTGGAAGATGCCTAAGCTTGCATATTTCATGGAATCCCTCACACGAGAACAAGATAAACTGGTGATGATGGGCACCATCAAACCTTCCAAATACCAAGCTCTAGTTGCTGGAGATTCGAGGGTGGATTCAAAATGCAAGAAGAAATCTAAGAAGCCACCTGAGCAGAAGAGAGACAAGAATAAGTCTCAGGAGGAGCACCATGGCTCCAAGAAGAACAAAGGAGAAATGAGCAAGTGTGCATACTGCAGTAAGGGCTTTCATCCTAAAAGCTCTTGAATGAAGAAGCAAATTGACATGCTAACCCAACTCCTGGAGAAGAATAACATCTCCCTTCCTGATAGCTCAAAGAAGAGGGAAGGAGGATCAAATTCAGAAGACAGAGAGAGAGTTCATGCATTGGTTGTTGGCACATCAAGCTCACCTAGCTTCATCATAGACTCTGGAGCTTCAAGACATATGGTTTCGACCAAGGAGGCATTCTCCTCTCTTGACATGTTGAAAGGTCCACCAATAGTGCTGGGAGATGACTCTCTCACTGACAGTTTGGGCAAAGGAAGGATGGATCTTGACCGTGGTAAGTTCAGAAATGTATTGTACATTCCAGAGCTTGCCTCTAACCTCTTGTCAGTGTATCATATGACCCACATAGGGTCTCCAAAGAAGGTCATATTCTCCCCTGATGATGTTGAGATCATGGAGATCTCGAGTGGTAAAGTCATTGCAAAAGGAGTTGTAGATCACACTTCAAAGGTATACTGGTTTTCACATTTTCTACCCTACTCAAACCCCTCTGCTCTTCTGATTCATGCTAATGAGGAAAGCAAGCTTTGGCATGAAATATTTGGCCATCTTAACTATAAGTATCTTTCTGATCTAAGTGAAAAATAAATGGTCATAGGGTTACCAAAGATTAAGTTTTCCAAGGGAGTCTGTCAAGGTTGTGTCCTAGGAAAACGCTTAGAGCATAAATTTGAGAGAGCTAGTCATGAGAGAACCTCTGCACCTCTTGATTTGATCCACAGTGATGTTTCTGGTCCATTCCCTCATATTTCAATCAGTCGGGCCAAATATGCATTAACTTTCATAAATGACTTTTCCAGGTACTGTTGGGTTTACTTCCTGAAGCATAAGTCTGAAGTTTTTGGCCTCTTCAAAGTCTTTAAGGCTTTGGTTAAAAACCAGTCTGGGAGGAAACTCAAGATCCTCAGATCTAAAAATGGTGGTGCGTATGTCAAGTCTGATTTCATTCAATATTTTGAATATGCAGGTATTCAAATGCAGCATTCAATCCCTTACACACCACAGCAAAATGGTGTTGCTGAGAGAAAGAACAGATCACTGAAAGAGATGGCAACCTGTATGTTGGAGGCGAAGACTTTGCCACCAAATTTTTGGGCCGAGGCTATAAACTGCACATCTTATATCCTAAATATGGTGCCTCATAAACAGCTTGATGATATGACTCCTTTCAAAACATGGAGTGGGCACAAGCCAGATGTGACCCATTTCAGGATTTTTGGCTCAAGGGCTTGGGCTAGAATTCCGACAGAAAAGAGGAAGGCTTTGCAGCCCCAAAGCCAAGAGTGTCTATTTTTTGGGTACTCTAAACATTCAAAAGGGTACAAGCTGATAAATTTGAGCACAAACAAAGCCTTCATTGAAAGGAGTGTTCAGTTCCAAGAAGAGCCTTTAGCAGCAGTTGAAGTTGGAGAGTCTTCTTCACTACCAGAACCATTGAATGTAAGTGAAGAGACAAATGATTTTGCTGATTCTGATATGTCTGATAATGATGATTTAATTGCAGATCCTAACATTCCTACAAGACCAAAATGGGCAGCAAATACCATTCATGCAGCTGGGGAACTAGCTGGAAATCCTAGTGATCCTAGTAGGACTAGATCTCAGTTTGAGAGTGCCCTGAGCATGAAAGACCCTTTGTTTGCAGAGAAATCCTATCTGATTGTTGAATCAGACCCACAGACATATGAATATGGAGC
>LPNX010469857.1:278070-298727 GCA_001517045.1 Pseudotsuga menziesii | reverse complement strand
TTAGTGTTATGCTCCAATTTCAGTCTCCTTTGTGTGTAAATTTGCATGTTTGATTAGTAATTTTGTGAGTGCAATTGATCTATCACCTGGGTTCAATTTACAAAAACTGGTCTTCCCTTTCTTCTTGGTTACTTCTTCATAGCTGGAAGGTTCTGCATCAATGATGTCACTGCATTCGTCATTTTATTCTTTATCTGTCATCACTTGTTCTTCGGAACAAGTCTCATCCTTCTTTTCTTGTAGGTGATTATGTACGTGATCTTTTGTACAAGTCAAATGCATTAGTTGTATGGTTAGAAACATTTCATAAGGAATATTCATAATGGAAAATTCTTATGCATAAATATATGATCATGCAACTATTTTAGCCAATACAACATTCATCCATATCTCACGGAAACTTTTCTAGATGCCTTCCATCTCCACCAAGACAACACTGAGATTGTGCACTAATCCAATATGTCAGCAAAGAGGTTTCATTCTAAATAAGTAGAAATGGAGAGTTGTATAGCACCATGAGATACTTACCCATCACATGCATATTAGTAGTATACTTTCATTAATGAAAACATTATATCATGCATAATACATCAACTGAATATAAACAAATGTATAACAAAACAATATCATGAAATGGAAATTGAATACTTATCTTTATTTGTTTCATGGGTAGGCTCCTTCTTGAGCCTTCAGCTTTATCATCTTCATAATAGCATTGTTTCTTATCCAAATGATAATATGGATAAGAGGTTCTTCAAGAGTTGAGTTCTTCATATTCCTCATCGCTTGAGGTATCTTCTTTGGATGGTGAGAGCTTGATCTTCAGTTGCTCCCGTCTTCTCTTCTCTTATTATGAGTCGAGCTTCTTCTTCTTCCCAGAGACTACCGAAACTAATTACTTCCTTCTGGCACACATTCCTCAAATGAATGAATCCCATGATCCTGGGAGGCCATTCAAGGTGGCTATCACCACTACTATATTTTCCACTTCTTCTTCTACTGCTACAAGTTGTTCTTTGATTTGAGAGACACTCGTAAAGTATGACTGTATGGTCTCTGCATTCTGGATCTTCACATTCTACAACTATTTTCTCAAAGTCATTTTATGATTTATGTTCTTCCCTTCAAATAGCTTGGTCAAGGATTCAAACATCTCTTTCTTTGTCTATAGGGAAGACACTTATGGTATAAGGTGATCCGTGATTGAATCAGCAATGATCTTCTTGACCTTGACCAAGTTCTTCTTGTGTAAGGCTTTTATCCTCATCTCCCTCTGGAACTGGAACCTCTCTACTTATGTAGGTGTCCAATTCATTTTCTTCATAGAGATCATATAATTCCATGCTTGGAATTTGTCAACTTCACCAAGATTGTCATCAAGCTGATGTGATAGATCACTTTGAAATGAGAACCTCAAATGAAAATAGCAATAGATTAGATCTTACCAGTTTGAGGCATCGATCCTGGTTCCGGAGCTGGCTGATATAGGGTTTGTCAGGGAAACCCTAATTTTTAAAACTTGGAATCTTTCAGATCTTATTGGATAGAAAGATAGGCCTATTCAAGGTGAGCTGTCTAATGTACTCATTTTCTGAAAAACATTGGAGGGAAGCTCCCGGAACAGGAAGCCCTAGTTTACCAATTTCTTCTGCAAAAATTCCTGATACTGTTTCTACGGTATCTCCAAAATTACTACTCCTATGTGTCTGAAACTTCGCACTCAGGTAGCCTCGCCTGTCCCTGTTCCAACACCATAGGTTTTATCAGAATTGGTTTCACCAATTGGGACTTACGATTGTGTTCCCAAGGTGATTTGTTTCAGTACTATTCATCATAGTGAAGTTGTACGGACTTCCACGTGTCACTATTTCATCTTCAGGGTCTGAAACTTCTACCACAAAAATCATAGTCCGTGCCCTTTCTGTAACATCTTTATAAATTTTATTTGTACCTTGGTATCCCAAGATATAGCAATTCTTCCCATGTGTCATGTTTAGGGATGAATCCTAGAAGAGGCTGGAACCCTAACTTGGAGGGATCATATATCCTATAATATAGCGAATCTGAGGCTAAATTTGGGATATTTTGTAAATCAGGATTTTAGCTTCGTCCTGTGAAAGTTTCAGCTTCTGATCCTTCTCCAATCCCGCCATATAGCGAATGTACCAAAACTTATCATTTTTAGTATTTTAGGGTTTTTTCAGCCCAGGGTCAAACTAGGGTTTGACTTTCCCAGAGTTATACCCAACCAAAAATCTCAACCCAGGTCTCTAAACTTTAATTTTGATGAGGAGCGCAATCCTATGCTGGGCTCGCTCAAAAATTCCTCTTTTGTGAGAAGCCCTAATTTCCCGCACCAAAAACTAAAAATGCTCGGAATCGAATTCCGCTTCGACAGAAAGATGTGCCCTTCAATGGAGAGTCATCCTAGCATACTTTTGCTGATGGATTATGGAGAGAGACCAAAAAAGTAAGAATACCTAGCTTCTGTAACTGCACAATGTCTTCTTCTCAGGTTAGCTCTGATACCATGTTAGATTTTTATCATTCAAGTTAACATTATCTTAGGATCTTATCTGAGAGAATAACATGCACAGCAATAAAAACAAGAGACAAGAGACACAAATAATTTTCCTCAGGGAAACCATAAAGGAGAAAACCCCGCAACTTCCTCAGAGATAGAATGAGCATCAATGGCAGTAGTAAAACCCGAAAACATAAAAGATGATCTCCATAGCTTATTCTCTCTCTCACACTTGAGAGAGATTCTCCTATCTCACTCATGTGCCCCAATGAGTGAGTGTGTGTGTGATAAATAGAGAGGCTCACTCTCTATTTATATTCTTTCATTCACTTGATGTCCACTTCAACATGTCGGCCCCACTTAACAATTACTTATTGGGGCCGACATCTCTAGGAGAGTCTAATAACCCTAGTGCCCCACAACTTGTGGGGACTTTTCCCATCCGATCAACAAGGAGGTTTAACCTTAACACAATGGTGGGGACTATTTCCCCANCTAGGATAGTCTAATAACCCTAGGGCCCCACAACTGTGGGGACTTTAACCCTTGATCAATAAGAGGGTTACCCACAATGACTTTACATGACTTGTTTACATTATTGAGTCTCCCGATAGGAACATCGGGATATGACATGACTCAATTACATTACAGATGCTTCCCGGAATAAATAGCGGGGTACAATACATAAAATATACAAGTGAATACATTCTAAAGTTACAATTACATCAACATATCTGGTACTGTAAAAAGTATTCAACTAACAATATTTTTCCTCATCCTATAAATTATATCCATCAAATTATTTCACCTATTGCATCCCTCTAGCCTCATGCTTTGGGGGGCAATCTGTTACACCAAAATATTGTCATTTTTCCTAAATCCCTATAGTACATGTGCCAAAAGACTTTTTGAGGGGATTTTTCCTTGTTAGAAACTCATTTCTAGGAACATCGATGCACCTTGCCTCTTAATATAAGGCATCATCCTAGGCTGACACTGGTTGCTAGTGGAAAAAAGGCATCAATGACACTCCTTGCCTTTGTGCAAGGAGCATCACTCATTCCTAACACCTCTTGCTAGTGTGCAAAGAGCGTTGGCACTCAATAAAAGGAAAAAAGAGAGGTTTCAAGAGATTTCTAGTAGAAATCCTTCATGGAGGCTTATCCCAACAGATTAGATTAGGTGGAAGTCAATACCCTAACCCCTACGAATGATCCCTAAAATTCCTCCAAGGAAATCTCAACCCATTTGATCTCCTTTTGTCCTATAAATGTAAGCTTACCTTCATGGTTGAGGGAGGACTAAGAAAGCACCTTTTTGTTGTTGAAATTATTCTAGGATTGAGAGGCAAAGAGATTGGAGTTTGAAGAAAAAATACTTGTGGAGAGAAGCACAACACCGAAGCTCTTTTGGTTGTAATATTTCCATTTCATTTCATTAATGCAATATGCTTTCCCTTACCCATAAACTTTGTGTAATTTGTTGATTATAACTCATTGTTTATTATCTTTATCTTCAGTCATTGATATAGATTTGCTAGATTATCTTGTATGTTTCCTTGTTGCTTTGTTGGCTCTGATCTGTGTAGTTTCTTCAAATGTCAACTAAGCTAAAGATTCCCAGATAGAAAGGAAAACCTTAAGAGAGAAGGTAAGGCTTCATTGCGACCAAGTAATCTTGCTAAATCTAGGTAAAGGATTTCATAGTTGTTTTTCTTTGTTCTAGATCTATACCATATAGGCTAGGGAAACGGTTTTTGTCCGTACTAACTGAATTTTTTCGATAACATCGTGACCTTGATATGTGAATGGATCTCCTTAAACATTTTATTTTAGGACAAAATTTGATGTTATATATTGATATATTTCCATGATTAGAGTATAAAAGGTCTTATTCTTAGTAAATACTCCATGACATGTGAAAAAATAGATAAACATGAAAACAACAAATGCACATGTGGAAGGGAATTTAATATTCAACCTTAAAATCCTTGATTTGAAGGTTTCATTCACCATTTCGAATGCATGTGGCAAAATTTGAATATTCAATACAAAAAATAAGGGATTCCCAGATTTAAGGAAGAGTTCAAGTGATTCATGGGTGTCTTGGAGCAATATACGAACCTTAAGAAATAAAATTGAGGAGGATTACCAAACTATTCAACAGTTGTGGATATTTAATATATTTAAGGGCATTTGGTTTCCAAGATTATTTTTATTCCTTGTTTATTGATATAATTTTATTCCTAAAAATTTACAACAGTTTGTTTTTTGCATTTTTCTATACAAATTATTATTGGGAATGTAATGGAGGATCTTCCTCTTTGAAAGAAGTAGAGGTGTTCAATTAGCTAATGAGGAGAAAATCGACTTTGTAATTTTCCAGATAAGCAATACACAGTAATTTATCATGCTTCGAGATCAATTTTCCATGATTAGATTGTTCCTTGCATTTCCATTTACTAATCCTATGTTGAATGCATGATTGTTTATACATTACATAGATGGTTAACAACTTTCAGATATAACAACAATACATTGTATTGTGAAGTTTCCTATAAAGTTGTGTTTACATTCACAAATTGAATTTGATACATTAACACTATTTTTTTTTCTTGATTTATTCCTCATGATTTTATATTGTTAATCAGTTGGATGACATATATGTTCATTTTCCCACTGTAATTTCTTCACTTCTTCTGCCTTATGGTATAGTCTCAATTGATACATGCATGTGAACCAATGATATTACCTATTGAATTGATATTATTATTGTGTAATTAACTTCATAAAATCCCCTCTATTAGCTATCAAACCACTCACTTTAAACCATTATCTAAACTCAAACCATTACAGAACTGAGGTGCTCTAACTCTGCCCTATAGCATTCAAAGTGCAGAGTTAGAGGTTCTCTTGTTCTTAAAAGAGTGTGGGCATTCCTTTTTTTTTTAAATAAATTGGTTTTGAGGCCTATACAAGGTTGAAGGGGAAACAATGGGATTAATCCATAAGTGAGCCTTCTTCAATTCAAGTGCCATGGTTAAAGGAGGAAAAAACTTGGTTCTTAAGCCCAAAGTCATTGAGTCATTGAACCAACACACGATTCTTTTGTAATTTTTCTTTGCAGGCGTCGAGTGCGAAATGCATAACGTATAGCTTTTGTGCACTATAAATTGGTGTTGAAGCATGAACATGATCAAGAAGGGAGAATGACCTTAATACATAATTGAACATGCATGAGGCCAAGCACCATGGACAACAACTAAAAGATAAATATAAACCCTCTCCATGGAGTATTTAGCATATGAGTTGATTATATGCACCATCATGAGGGATATGGATGGCATGATTAAATTTGAATATGAATCATCTAATCATTTATACACAATCTAATACCCCTACTATAGACATTGCATTATAAATAACGCCTTAGGTCACCTTTTTGTTTGAGTTATTACAACCAGTCACTAACATCAACCAATAACATGTGTAGAATAAACCCTATAACTTCATCACATCAAGCATAAAGAGAGAAAGATCATCCCAAACGAGGTGCACATAAAATCAATAGCTCCAATCAACCAAGAGAAATATAAAATATCTCATAATGATCCCATATCTCATAATGAGCCTTGTACATGACATCTCATGCCAATGTAATATCTCATGTGACATTGTCATAGTTTGTCATGTTTTTGTTATACATATATGCCTACATAATCGATTTTTTTTCCTTTATTTTTATAGGTAGACTTAAAGGACTGTAATTTTTCATCCTAGTTTTTGTTAAGTGTTTGTAGTTAACCCCTTAGTGGATAAATTGTAATTCCTCTCACTCACCCAAACCCTTGCTTTTGAAATCGTCGAATAGGACAAGTTCCAGAACATGGACCCATGGGGGATAGGAACCATGATCTCAATCATCCACCACCATCATCATCCTCATTGTCAATATCACCATCCTCATACCCATGTGTGCACCACCATCCTCCCCATTTATCATTTTTCATCCACCGTCATCTGCATCATCATTGTCACCATCGCCATCATGCTTTGCCATCACCATGCCCATTGTCACCGTCACCATCATGCCTCATAATCCTCATGCTCACTATCTTTGTATTAATGGATAATTTTTCTTTGTTTTATTCTCTCATCTAAGTCATCCACCATCACCATCATCCTCATTTTCACCATCACCTTCATTCTTCATCATCACCATCCCCATGCTCATGTGTGCACCATCCTCCTCCCTATTCATAATTTGTCATCCACTGTCATCCTCATCCATCATATGTCACCATCACCATCATGTTTTATCGTCACCATGATAATTTTCACCATCACCATCATGTTTTATGATCACCATGCTCGTTGTCACCATAACCATCATTCCTTATCATCCAATTGCTCACTATCTTTGTATTAATGGATTTGTTGTCCTTGTTTTTTTTCTCATCTAAGTCATTCACCATAATTTGTCGTCCATCATTCTCATTATCACCATTCCCATGCCCAAGTTTGCACCGCCATCCTCATTGTCACAATCACCATCACCATGCCCATTTTCACCATCGCCATCATGCCTCATCGTCCTCATGCTCACTATATTTTTATTAATGGATTTGGTGTTTTTGTTTCTTGCTCTCATCTCAGTCATCCACCATCATCCTCATCCTCATTGTCACCATCACCATCCCCATGCCAATGTGTTCACCACCATCCTCCACATCCATAATTTTTTATCACCATCATCCTCATCCTCATTATCACCATCACCATCCTGCTTCACCATCACCATGCCCATTGTCGACGTCACCATTATGCCTCATCATATGGATGCTCACTATCTTTGGATTAATGGATTTTTTGTCTTTGTTTTTTGCTCTCATATAATTCATCCACCATCATCCTCATCCTCATTGTCACCATCACCATCCCTATGCTCATGTGTGCACCACCATCCTCTTCATCCATCATTTTTCATCCACTATCATCATCATCCTCATACTCATCCTCATCGTCACCATCACCATTATGGGAAACAATTAAGCTAAGTGGCAGCTCAAAGGAAAACCTCGATGAGACCCCTATGCATAACAACCCATGCCAATGCAATCTCTCATTTGAAGTCAATTTTCTACGAAAAACCATTGTGTGAATGTAATGGCATACTACTACAATTGTATGGGCTATGGCATGCCTACGTGACAAAGTCAACAAATGAATATGATGGAATGAAAAAATTAAAAAACAATCCCTACTTGATATAACAAAATAGTATATTCATTGTATCTTTCGCATCATATTATCATGTTTATTTCCTATGTTCACCTTTTACTCGGCTAATACACTATTTCCATTTATATTTTCCAAAGAATTAGATCAAAAGCATATAATGTACTATTAAAAATCCTAGATTCCAAGTCACCAAAAAGGATGGGTTATGAACCATGGACCCATGGGAGAGAGACATCCCTATCATTATTCAAATTTCTTGATTCCAATGGATTCAATGGCTCATCTATCCAAGCCACGATCATTGTTTTATGGCCAGTTGCAACTTGCCTCCTAGAGGATTTCAGGGACACATGGTGAATCCTTGTCGAGGACATAGGACTTGATCTAGGTATCTAAATTGAGTTCCATGAGATGATGCAAGTGTGTATGGGAAAGTTAGACATGGGATTATATCCATGAGTTCACAGTCAAGGCATTTCCAAAGTTGACCCCATTGTGCAGAAATTGCACTAACTCTTACTAAGAGAAACTCTAGATTCAAAAATCATAGAAAAGGATGGGTTCTAGGGCATGGAACTAGGGGAGAGAGGAAACCTTAGCAATATTTTGATGTCTTAGATCCAATGGAGTCGACGACTTGTCAATCCAAGCGATGGTCATCATTTTATGCCTCGTTTAAACTTGCCTCTTGGAGGTTTCGAAGGACATGTATTAAATCCCTACCAAGGGCATATGATTTGACATGGGCGGAAAAATTGAGTTCAGTAAGATGTGTAATATCCCCCAATTTCGTAATAAATTTTGAAAGACTATTTTATTTTTGTTTTTGTTTAAATGTAATTGGCAGACCCAGAATATGCCAATAAGTCCTTATAGGACAAATGTAACTGAAACATTATGCTTGGAATAAATAAAAAATATGAATGAAAGGAACAGCCACGTTGAATGAGGAAACTATGCATGAAGGAGTGGGGGACATGAAGGGTCACTCTCAGAACTGTTACACCAGGAGTGGGAATTCCATTCTAGCGTTAGACCCACCATGGGGAATCAAGAGGGAGTGGAGCGTAAATTCCTGGGGGTATTGGCCGTTAGCTGAAAAACACCTAGGAAAAATAATGGAGGATCAATAAAGAAGCATATGCTAGAAGGCGGGACATCGTTGAGTATGCTAGAGGAAGGAATTGCTTGTTGTATGAGCACTCTGTGTTAGGCGAGGATTTCTCACTGAAGATCTGGAACTGAGTTTTGACTGTCACCACTCTTGGCACTCATAGTTTAACTCGAGGGTAATTGAGGACAGAGAGATCTGTGCCTAATCTACGGTTGGGTGGAACATGGCTTCTCCCTTTTCATTGCGGCTCAATTTCAACACAGGTTCCATTTTCTGATTATTGTTCCTGCAACTTATTCACCTGAGGGTATGTTTAGTTTATGTTAAAATGTGTTTGAAAGAATGAAATAGTATTTTAGATTCATTGTCGTGAATGCATGTTTTCCGTATTGCTGTAATGATTATGGACTATTGATTCTGCACCCGGTTGTCGGAGGATGGAATCTTGTTGGGGTGTATGTCTGTACGTTTAATGCCATTGTCAGATAATATTTTACCTTAGGAATGCGGGTGAGATTAATGTTGATAGGCAGTGTTTTTTATAAGTATGTGTTTCAGTGTCACTGAAGGAATAAAGTTAACATCTCTAGTCGTAGTAAAAGAGAATGATGCTTATGAACTAACATACTCACATTCTGGTTGATTAATATTCCTTATTTCTTGTAAATGGTAACTTCTTTGGGTGATTTTTGGGTCTGGTATAAAGTTACTCTTATGCTATATAAATTCATTGGTAAATAGGCCTAGGGTATGCTTGTATGTGTAGGAGTGTAAGTCTCAATGTGATAAGAATGATAAGGGAAAACTCTAAGTCTGTTGATGAAACATAACTGATGACCTTACGCTTGTTCAGATGGCTATGTTTTCCTAAGTTAGAATAATGCGCTTACTCCGTTGATGTTTTTCCTTAGGTTTTAACTTGCTCAGAGAGAAGTATTCTTGCACTGCTAGGGGTGGTTATGACTGCTTGGATGAATAGATCCCTGAGGAGGGAAGGAACCTACTTTGTTATTTCCCTTTAACTTTCTTATTGTTTTATTTTTTCCAAAGAGGCTGCTCTTGTTGAATGCATTGGACCTACTACCTAAGCACCCCCTACAGTCTTTCTAAGCCGGTTTCAACCCAAGTTGCGAACTCGGCCCAAGTCCGGAAGGGATTCTTAGGTCAAACCAACACTAAGTTATCCTAAAAAAAACACCCAACGAACAGTGCAAATTCAAAGAAAAAACTAAGTCTAGACAAGGTTAAGATTTCCACGTTCTGTGATCCGCACTGCGAAAAGCGAAAAAGTGAAGTTAAAGTATTAAAAGTGTTAAGACTTTTGCGTTTCACAATCCGCACAGCGGAAAGAGGAAGGAAATATTGAAGTCTTAATGATGTTAATAATTCCACATTCTGTGATACGCACAACAGAAAGTAGAAAGAAAGGACCAAAGTCTTAGGAATGTTAAGACTTCCACGATCTGCAATTCACACAGCGAAAAGCGGAAAGTGAAAAGAAAGGACTATAATCATAACAATGTTTAGGATTCCTTGTTCCACAGTCCGCAACGGAAGGAGGAAGGAAGAAGGAAAAAGTACGAATGAACGAATTCCCCCGTGTGTTGATCTTCCGAGTTCCACAGTCCATAGCAGAAGGCTGGCGGCTGAAGGGCGAAACGTGGGAAGTAGAGGTCACAAATTCAGTTTTAGTGTGAAACGTCTATCTGGTCATAGAAGTGGATTTGTTTATGGTTTTTAATGTTGTTTATTGTTTTAGCTTAAGGTTGAATTGTTATGGAAGGTTTTAGCCAAATTTATGTGAGAGAATAATATGTTTGCAAAAAAATTTATATGTATTTTTTGCAGGTTATTTGGGTTTATTACATATGGTATCAGAGCCACAGGTTCAACCCTGTCTCCCTTTGGGGAACAACTAGTTTTGATGCATTGTGAAAAAATTTGTGCTAAACATCTTTTTGTTTAAACTTTTTATGTATAAAAGAAATTGTCTGTGACATGGATACAATGATGGCCTCACAAAACGAACAGGAGTTCCCACCTGAAGAAGGTAGGTCAGTATCTTCCCCAACGCAGCCAGAACTAGTGCATTTTGAAGCTATCCAGGTACTTGAAACTTTGAAGAATATGATAGTGGAATTGTAGAGATTCAAGGCAGAAAATGAACAGCTGAAAAGGGCTCAAGAAAAACAACAGGAGCTCAACGAGATACTATTGCAAATCTTGCAAGAGAGGAACAATGGAGAAAATCCACCCGTAGAAGCAGAGAGGGACCCGAAAATGGGGAACAGTGCCGAAAGAAAGGGAGTTCCTCCCAGAAAACTCAAAAATATGGAAATCAAACCCAAACAGCGGGTAAGAGAAAAGTGCACCACTTGGAAGGATAATTCAAGAATATCAAACCCACCAGTTTTGATGGGGAATCAAGGACTGGAGAAGAAGCAAAATATTGGTTGTTGGATATTAAAAAGTACTTTTATATATACAACTACTCCAGCAACATGAAGGTAAGGATAGAAGTTTACAACCTGAAAGGAAAGGCCAACATTTGGTGGCAAGACCTAAAGATATCCCATGGGTTAAAGGAGAAGAACCTAGAATGGTCCAAGTTCAAGAAACTCTTCAAGAAACAGTATTTATCATAAATCTATTATGAAAGGAAGACCAAGGAATTTTATGAATTGAATCTTGGTCAGATGACAATGGAGGATCTCATCAATAATTTTCTAGACCTGTTGTGGTTTGTGTCGTACATTAAAGAAGAAAAGGTAAAAATCTAGTGACTCCTAAGCTTCATGCCATAGTCCTACAAAGATCATATTGAATTTGATAACCCCAAGACTCTGGATGAAGTGTTAAGAAAAGCAAGACTATGCTTTGAGCAGTATAAAAAGAGGAATGACCTCTCCAAAACTTGGAAGGATAAGGAGCAAGAAACACTCAATCAGCGGAAGAAGGGCTTCCATCCACCACCCTTCAGGAACATGCCAAAGGATCCTCAAGGAAGTCCCTACAATAAAAATGGAAAATTTCAGTGTAAATACAATAAACCTTTGCAACTTGGGCCAAAAGGGACTGTTGGAACCCCTAGAGAACCCTTGAAGTGTTGGGAGTGCGAAGGTCCCCACGTATGAAGAAACTTCCCACTCCTCAAGGAATCCGATGGGATGGTACACAACCTACTAGGAACTTCCACTGTGGGAGAAGTTGGCAAGAGTTTCCACCGGATCAACGCAACTCTTGAAGATCCACAGGCAGATCATCAATCTGCAATCATTTAAATTGAAGGTACTATTTCTAACCAAAGGCTCTCTATACTAATTGATCCAGGAGCTACTTTAAGTTACATTGCTCCTAAAATGATGGAGAATTGTCAGCTCACCAAGGTAAGGCATGCAAAGCCTTGGTCGGTCCAACTAGACACTGGAACAAAAATGAAGGTAACTGAGTTTATTGCTAATTATGAAATTTCAATACAGAATCATGAAACTAGGATCAATTTGAATGTTTTTCCTCTGGGGTCATATGATATGATTATTGGCATGGATTAGTTAGAAAAGTATAAAGTAGTACTAAATTGCTTTGATAAAACCTTTACTTATATAGATGAAGATAAAATTGTTAGGAAGGTAAAGGGTTTTAGTAAGCTTGTTTCCTTAAGGCAGATATTTGCCTTGCAATTGAAGAAGTGTTTGAGGAAGGGATGTAAGCTCTATGCGGTAAAGGTTGTTGGCCTACTCATTAATCAAAACCTAACATCTATAAGAGACCACCTAGTGCTAAATGAATTCATGGATGTGTTCCCAGAAGAGATACCTGGACTTCCCCCTAGGAGAAAAATAGATTTCTCCATTAAAATCATACCTGGGTATGCTCCAGCATCCAAAGTGCCTTATCGAATCAGTGTCCCTGAGTTAACTGAATTAAATATCCAGTTACAAGAACTACTAGATAAGGGTTATATCAAGCCTAGTGTATCACCTTGGGGAGCCCCAATTTTATTTGTCAAGAAGAAGGATGGGACTTTAAGACTGTGCATAGATTACCGACAACTAAATAAGGTGATCATCAAAAACAAGGATCCTCTTCCTCGGATTAATGATCTGTTCGACCAAGTAGGAGGAGAAAGAGTTTTCTCCAAGTTGGATTTGAGGTCTAGTTACCACCAGATCAAGATTAAGGAAGAAGATGTTAACAAAACAACATTTAGGACCCAATATGGGAATTACAAATTTTAAGTAATTCCTTTTGTGTTGACCAATGCCCCTGCCACTTTTATGTGTCTGATGAATAGTATCTTTAACAAGTATTTGGATCGGTTCGTGTTAATTTTCATTGACAATATCCTGATCTACTCAAGGACAGAAGAAGAACATCAACAACACTTGAGAATCATGTTGCAGACCATAATAGACCACCAGTTGTACGCTAAGTCAAGAAGTGTGAATTCTTCAAGAAAGAAATCCAGTACTTAGGACATGTCATCTCTAAAAAAGGGAATGCGGTAGATCCACATAAGATAAAAGCAATTCTGGAATGGCTTGTACCTAAGGATGTCACAGAAATTCGATCCTTCATGGGACTCACCGGGTACTACCAGAGGTTCATCCAAGGGTTTTCAAATATAGCCTATCCTATTGCGTCCTTACAAAGAAAGGGGGTAAAGTTTGTATGGTCTATAAAGTGTCAGGAGAGATTTGAGAATTTAAAAAGACTGTTAACCATGGCCCTGATCCTGAAGGTGGCCGACCGCTATAAAGAATACACAGTTTGTAATAATGCTAGCAAGGAGGACTTGGGAGGAGTACTATCTCAGGAAGGGCATGTGGTGTGTTGCGAATCTTGCAAGTTGAAGGATCGTGAACGGAAATATGCAGTGCATGATCTGGAATTGGATGTAGTAGTACATGCCTTGAAGATGTGGTGTCACTACATGTTGGGGAAAAAGTTATTTTTATTGACACATAACACCTGCGTAAAGCATTTGTTCTCTCTGCCTTGAATCAATGCCAGACAAGCACGATGGATGGTTTTCTTAAGCAAATTTAAATTTAAAGTGAAGCATATCAAAGGTAAGGAAAACAAATTGGTTGATGCACTCAGCTGAAGAACTCACAAAGTATATGAGATCACCGTGAGTCACCCAGAAGGTGATCTATTGAGTAGAATAAAAATATCTAGAATCAATGATGTTGAATATGGAAATATACTAAATAAATTGCTGACAGAAAAGGTAAATTTGAATGGGACAGAATTCAAAGTAGACCAGAAATGATTAATTTGGTTTAAAAGAAGAATATACATGCCTAATGTTGCATATTTAAAACTATTTATTTTGAATGAAATGCACAAACCTCCTTATGCAGGGAACCATGGTTACCAAAAGATGGTAACATCCCTCAGGAAGCAATTCTACTGGCCTAATTTGAAGGCATGTCTAGTTGATTACCTGTATAAATTCTTGGAAAGTCAACAGGTGAAGGCTGAACACCAACATCCAACAGGTTTGTTACAACCCTTACCAAATCCTGAATGAAAGTGGGAGGTAATATCTTTGGATTTTATCACAGGTTTGTCTTTGACTCAGAAACAACATGATTTAATTATGGTTGTAGTTGATAAATTAAGCAAGTTTGCTCATTTTATACCTATGAAGTCAGCTCATAAGGCTGTCAAAGTTGCAGAAATATTCTTGAAGGAGATATTTCGACTTCATGGAGTGCCAAAGATGGCAATTCCTTACCGGGATGTCAACTTTACATCCAACTTTTGGAAGTCATTATTTGCAGGGTTGGAAACCAAGATTAACTTCAGCATAAGATATCGCCCTAAACCAGATGGGAAAACATAACGAACCAACCAAGTCATTGAGGACATGTTAAGGATGTATGTCATGGAGAGACCCACTATGTGGGAAGACTATATGCACCTAGCAGAATTTGCATATAGTAATGGCTACCAGGCCTATGCCAATAAGAGTCCATTTGAAATTTTGTATGGAAGGAGATGTACTACCCCTATTAGTTGGGATAGTCCTATAGACCGTGTGATGTTAGGACCTAAAATGTTTCAAGACATGGAACAAACTATGCAGGAAGTGCAGAAGAATTTGAAGGTGGTGTAGGATCACCAAAAGAGTTATGCTGACTTAAAAAGACAACATAAAGAGTTTTCAGTCGGAGACCATGTTTACCTCTTATTCAAGCCCAAAAAGAGCTCCCTAAAACTGGGAATTTGCACCAAATTAGCACCACGGTTCTGTGGACATTTCTAAGTCTTGCAAAGGATTGGACACGTGGCATACAAGCTGGCTCTTCCAGCACACATGAGAATTCATAATTTTTTTCATATCTCATTATTGAGGAAATATGTATATGATTCCACTCACATCATTGATTGGAATGTGGTACAGGTAGAACCAGAGGGTGAACTTCAAGTGGAACCTATGTGCATTCCAGACAGGAAAGAAACAGTGCTTCAAAACTGAGTTGTCGCTTAGGTTAAGGTGCAATGGAAGCACTTTATCCCAGAAGAGGCGACCTGGGAGTTAGAGGATTCCCTGCGAAAGGAATACCCAGGACTCTTTCCGAAAAACATGGAAGATGACTAAGAACAATGTGGACAGTGTTACATTAAGGGGGAAAGGATGTAATATCCCCCAATTTTGTAATAAATTTTGAAATACTATTTTATTTTTATTTTTGTTTAAAAGCAATTGGAAGACCCGGAATATGCTAATAGTTCCTTGAAGGAAAAATGTAACTAAAACAATATGCTTGGAATAAATAAAAAACTGAATGAAAGGAATAGCCACGTTGAATGAGGAAACTATGCATGCGGGACTGGGGGACGTGAAGGGTCACTCTCAGAACTGTCACACCATGAATGGGAATGCTAGTATGGCGCTAGACCCACTCTGGGGAATCAAGAGGGAGTGGAGTGGAAATTACTAGGGGGATTGGCCGTTAGCTGCAAAACACCTAGGAAAAATTATGGAGGACAAATAAGGAAGCATATGTTAGGAGGCGAGACGCCACTAAGTATGCTAGAGGAAGGAATTGCTTATTGTATGAGCACTTTGTGTTAGGCAAGGATTTCTCACTAAAGATATGGAACTCAGTTTTGATTGTCACCACTCTTGGCATGCATAGTTTATCTTGGGGGTAATTAAGGACAGAGAGATCAGTGCCTAATCTACATTTGGGTGGAACGTAGCTATTCCCTTTTCATTGCGGCTCAATTTTACCAGAGGTTCCATTTTTTTAGTATTGTTCCTGCAACTTATTGACCTTAGGGTATGTTTGGTTTATGTTAAAATGTGTTTGAGAGAATGAAATAGTATTTTAGATTCATTGACATGAATGCATGGTTTCCGTATTGTTGTAATGATTATGGACTATAGTTTCTGCACCCGGTTACTGGAGGATGGCATCTTGTTGGGGCGTATGTATGTACACTTAATGTCGTTGTCTGATAATATTTTACCTTAGGAATGCGGGTGAGATTAATGCCGATAGACAGTGTGTTTTATAAGTATGCGTTTCAGTGTCCCTGAAGGAATAAAGTTAACAACTCTAGCCGTAGTAAAAGAGAATGATGCTTATGAACTAACATACTCACATTCTGGTTGATTAATGATACCTTGTTTCTGGTAAATGGTAACTTCATTGGGTGATTTTTGGGTATGGTATAAAGTTTCTCTTGTGTTGTATAAATTCATTGATGAATAGGCTTAGGGTATGCCTATATGTATAGGAGTGTAAGTCTCAATGTGATAAGAATGATAAGGGAAAACTCTAAGTCTGCGATGAAACATTATTGGTGACCTTGCGCTTGTTCAAATGGTTATGTTTTCCTGAGTTAGAATAATGTGCTTACTCCGTTGATTTTTTGCCTTAGGTTTTACCTTGCTCAGAGAGAAGTATTATTGCACTTCTAGGGGTGGTTATGACTGCTTGGATGAATAGATCCCTGAGGAGGGAATGCACCTACTTTGTTGTTTCCCTTTAACTCGCTTGTTGTTTTATTTTTTTCCAAAGAGGTTTCTCTTGTTGAATGCGTTGGACCTACTGCCTAAGAACCCCCTGTAGTCTTTCTAAGCCAATTTCAACCCAAGTTGTGAACTTGGCCCAAGTCTAGAAGGCCTTTTTAGGTCAAACCAACACTAAGTGATCTTAAGAAAAACACCCAGCAAATAGTGCAAGTTCAAAGAAAAAGATAAGTCTAGACAAGGTTAATATTTTTGCATTCCGTGATCTACACATCAAAAAGCGGAAGCAGAAAAGTTAAGTTAAAGTCTTAATGATGTTAAGAATTCCGTGTTCCGCTATCCGCGCAACAGAAAAGTTAATTTAAAGTCTTAAAAGTGTTAGGACTTTCGCGTTCTGCGCTCCGCACAGCAGAAATCGAAAAGCGGAAGGAAATATTGAAGTCTTATTGATGTTAAGACTTCCGTGTTCTGCAATCAGCACAGCGAAAAGTGGAAAGAAAGGACTAAAGTATTACGAGTGTTAATACTTCCGTGATCCGTGATCCACACAGAGGAAACTGGAAAGCGAAAAGAAAGGATTAAAATCATAAGAATGTTTAGGTTTCCGCATTCCGCAATCTGCAGTGGAAGGTGGAAGGAGGAAGTACGAATGAACAAATTCCACCATGTGTTAAGATTTCGAGTTCCGGAATCTGTAGCAGAAGGCGGAAGGATAAGGGGTGGAACGCGGGAAGCGAAGGTCAGAAACTCAGTTTCAGTGCGGAACGTCTATCTTGTCATAGAAGTGGATATGTTTATGGTTTTTAATGTTGTTTATTGTTTTAGATTAAGGTTGAATTGTTATGGAAGGTTTTAGCCAAATTTATGTGAGAGAATAATATGTTTGCAAAAAAAAATTATATGCATTTTTGCAGGTTATTTGGTTTTGTTACAAGATTATTCAAGTGTGTTTGGGTAGGTTCGAGGTGGGAAATTTAGCCATGAATTCACTATCAAGGAATATCGAAAGTTGACTCCCTTATGTAGAAATTGCACTCTCTCTTATTGAGAGAAACCCTAGATTTCAAAATCATTGAAAAAGGACGAGTTCCGGGCCATGGACCCAGGGGAGAAAGCCACCCCTAGAATTATTATAACATATTTATTCCAAAATATTTGACAGTTCATTGATATTGTTAGAATAATCCGTCAGGATTATTGTAAATAAATAATAAATAGGAATATGAATAGATAGGGAGATGAAAAGGCTAGTTCTCAACCGCCACAATTGTAATGTATAAATAAATGTTTCAGCCATGAATAGAATCGAATCGGGAGTTATTACCAACAAGTGGTATCAGAGCGGGTTCCTGCCATAACTCCTGCTGTTAAATTTCAGTCCTGGCAACCTGTATGCTTGCCATGCATTGCCTGCCAGTGCATTGCCAGACCTACATTCTGCCCTTTGTCCATTCGTTGCCAGACTTCCTGCCCATCGCCAGTCTACCCTCTACTCTTCCCTCCTGCCAGTGCATTCATTGCATGCGTTGGAGATAGAGTGGGTTGCTGTGTGACCTAACCCTAATTCTGCATTGAAGCAGCTATTGGTTTTCCTCACGAGGAAACGATATAGCTTCACGAAAAGCTTAAGACTAGACAATAATACCCTGTGGGTTTTCAATTGCAACAATCACCCCTGCAGCAAGCTGAAGCTTCTCCTCCATCTAAAAATCGCAGTTCTTGGTACCGAGATAAACATCGGCAGCAAGCATCATCTAAATGTCCGCCTCCTTCTGAAACATAAACCCTAATTTCTGAGACCATATTGCTATTGCGACCATTACTTCACACAATTTTTAGGGTTTCATGTTGAAAAGAGAGAGAGAGAGACAATGTCGTCTCAAAATTCCAATGCCAATTCAAGTTTGAGGTAGCTCGTCTTTACCTGAGCCTGCAAGTGGTCTCACAGAGAGCTGCTATCTACATTTGATCGTGAAGAATGTTGCGTGAAGGCACTCTTGCTGACTGCAATAACAATCTTTTGATGCTGCGTGGAGACCTGCGTGCTGCTGTCATTTGATGCTTGTGTGAAAGCTGTGCGTTGAGTGTTGGGAGAGCTGCGACCCATGTTGTGATACTTTCATATTTTGTGAGCTGCTACTCATGCTGTGAGAACTGCGACCCATTCCTGGTGGGAGTTTATAATCTGAAGACGCTGGAGATAGCTGCCTACCTAAGTTGGACTGGAGATAGCTACGTTGATATATAATGCATTGGAAATATAGACTATGTTGATATCTTCTTTGTCAAGGCTACGTTGATACCCAACGTGTGACTGTGAAGATTCAAGAGCATGGAGGTAAATATTGCTGATAAAATATTTTGTGACCATTTCGGCTATCACAAACCCTAAATTCTGCCATATATTGCATTGATATCACACATATATTGCGTGAAGGAGAATCATTGTTGGAGATTGATATATCACAGCACTAAATCATTTTTTGGAGATTGTTTCTTTGCGTAGACGTTGTTTCAATTGTTTCTAGCAAGCTTCTGAAGGAGAAAATGCTTAAAAGCCCTAACGCGTGTCACATAAAAGCTGCATGTGAAATTTCAGAAAATAGTCCATCTGCATTCTCGTGAATGAATCCAATCACCACGAGCAAATAGTAAACCATCTTTCGACAGTCCATTTGTATTGATAAGTGCTAGATTTTGAAAGAATTCTAGTGTATCGTGATTTCTATGCTCCCGAAGAGAACATGGGGATAATTGAGAAATGCTTTTGGAAGAGTTGGTATTGAGCTATTGTGAATGCGACCTCCATTCTTTATGCTTAATGATTGCAAAAGCATTATAATATTGCCTATCAGGCTTTAATTTGCATGGTGTTGCAGAATCGATTTGCATGCTACTATAAAATTGTTTTTAATAAGCACTGTAGAATTGTTTTAATAGTGCTGCAAAATTACTGGTGCTGCAAAAAAAGTGAGTTTGCATACTAGCGTAGAATTAAATTTGTGCTGCAGAAGTGTATGAAGACCTTCATAGTACACATATTTTGTTGAAATGCATAGTGTATATGCAAGACTACCTGCGTTGGATATTGCGGTGTATTTGCTGCCTTGAAGACTGCTACGTTGGAGACTACCTGCGTTGGAGATTGCTGTGTTGCTACAGCCTGTTGAAGACCTACTTGAAGACCAATCTCAATATTCAATAATTCTGAATACTGAGACTCATATATTGCATTATGATACTGAGACTGATATATTACTACTGAGTGATATATTTTGTATTGAAGAAGCCTGTGTATGCTATAAACTTGCATTGTATTCACCTTGGCAGAGACTATAAACCTGCAAGGTTATTTTTTCATTTCTCTTTGTCATATCAAATTTATTATTGCAAATTACACTAACGGTTGTAAAGATGCACTCTTTGGCATCTAGTATTGGTGCTGCCCTAGCTGGCAAAGACCAATCCAAAGACCCTTCCAAGGGAGATTGCAGCAAGAGAGGACGAAGAAGAAGAAACTTCAGAGGCAGAGGGGGCAGAAATAACTTCACCAAAAGATCAGATTTGCAGTGCAAGCGTTGTGGAAAAACTGGGCACACAACAGATCAATGTTGGGCTTCGTGGGACTCCATCAAAGACAAGCATAACCAGAAGAAAGATGACCAAAATGCTAGTAAATCTTCTGATTCTTGTATTTTTGCACATTGTAATATTGGATTTAATGAAATGACTTCTCTTTCATCTTATAAAGATTGTTGGTTGCTTGATACTGGTGCAACATCACATATG
>LPNX010469857.1:220466-263817 GCA_001517045.1 Pseudotsuga menziesii | reverse complement strand
AGGGATTATAATATTGTAAATAAATAAATAGGAATAGTTGGAAGCCGAAAAGGCTAGACGGAAGGTTAAACAAACCGTCACATGAATGTATAAATGCATGCTTATCCATGAATAGAATAATCAATCGAGAGTTATACCTAACAAAGACCATGGAGGATATCCACAAGACCTTCAATACATCACAAAGGGATCAGCAAGCAAGGTGTGCCCTTTTGAAGGCACAAGTTAAAAAGTTGAATTATAAGCCACCTGCTTCAGGGTCGAAGGTTGCTGCTAACGCAGCTCTACCTTCTTCCCAGTGATATCTCTTACTTTGTACCAGTGGGACCTGACATCCTTTTGGTTTGGGGGTATGTTTAGCCCCATTTTGTTACCATTTTTGGGCTAAAAACCTTATTTATTAATGCATATTTTGTTATCTTTTGGCGTCTTTTGCATCATACAGATTACCATTCAGCTTCAGGTATGATCTTATTTTGGATTTATTTAAGATTGATTCATTCTTGACTATTTTAATGAGTAAATTCGATGTTAATTGATGTAATTGCTAACAAATGCATTTGTTAATTGCAGAACATACTTTTTGGGCAAGCTTGACACACAGACACACATTCGGCTAGATATGCGCATAGCATATCCAGCTCGTCATTTAGCTCGCCAAAACAACCGTGCGTAGGAACTAATTGATTCTCCAGCATTTAAGTATGGAGAGACCTGTAAACCACTTGTTGTCCACATGTCAAAGTGTTAGCACGAGCCTTGTTCTGGAAGGTTGCTAGCATACCTCTCTGATTGACATCACGACACTAGTTCACGCTAAAGAAGGGAAGCTTGTACGCCACCTCATGCCCGATGGAAACCAACTCGCAATAAGGGAGGAAAATGACTGTGTGATGGAATTGGAGGAACGGATTGTAATAATGTTTGACTCATCTCAAAGAGCAGTCGACCACTGAAGGGTCGACTCGCTCGCTTTCTCAAAACTCTATAGAAGAATGTTTATATGCGAAAAAAAAAGTAGTTTTTAGCTCAGCAAGTTTTTATGTAATTCAGACTTTGAAATACTCGTTTATTATTTTAAATGGAAGTTCTGTTACACTGTCTATGATCATGTTCCATTAACGTTTAGTAGGCTGTGACTCCGTTTGTTGGGATGGCCCCCTGCCAATCAGAGTTTTATATTTTCGTATAGTCTCTGTCATTTCCCTTCTCTGTAATTAGTATAGCTTTGTAAATAGATTGTTTATGTAATTCCATTTTTGTAATCGTTTATATTATTTCTTGTAGTTTAGATTTCATTTCAATATTATGATGCTTATCTTGTAATCGTTTATATTATTTCTTGTAGCTTAGATTTCATTTCAATATTATGATGTTTATAGATTAGATTTCATTCCAATATTATGATGTTTATATAGTCCTTTATTTTAAGTTAGCAACCGGTTGCATATAGACTAGATTGTAATTCCTTTTGATGCATTTCCAGTTCATTGTTTGATTCAATGTTAATAGAGTAAACTGCTTCAATATCGTAGAATTTAATCGTAATTAGTTTCAATTCTGCTAATTCTTATTATGTTATGAATTTATTTAATTTCCAATTTCCCTTCAAATTGCAATAGGTAATGATGTTTTCAAATTATGAATTGTATTTGAATTATCTTGTAGAGTAAATGTAGTTGTTAAATAGGTTTAAATTCATGTATTTACATTCTAGTTATTACATGCATGAGTCAGTTGGCCCGAGATCATCTAGATTAATCATTTTTTCAAAGTTTTAAGTGTTTTTGTATACAGACTGTCATACATACAGTCTGTTTGGTCTGTTATATAGACTCTCATTTCAACCTATTTTCCAGTCTTTCATCCAGTCCTTGGCATATTTTACATAGTTTAAGTCTGTTTTCTTCAGTTCCTTGAGTATGTTTTGGTTAGAATAGTTAGACAGTGATTATATTTCCTTTTAAGAGTCTGTGATCAAATTATCTAGAGTACTTATTAAGTCTTTATTTCTTTCTACTATATGATTATGTTTTGTAATATTAGCTTGAATTGATTTCATTTCTTTATATGAGATTTAGGGTTAGTTATATTAATAATTTGCAAGATGTGTTGATGGGTTATAAATAGAAGTTGTTCTTTTTAGTTAGATGGTTACTAAATAAGGATTAAGATCATCGTCATTAGGTTTTCTATTTGTTTATAAGTTAGGTCCTCTCCTTTGCATTTCTGTTTTTGTCTTTTGTTGAGTGTCTATGATATAAAGAACCATGTTTACCATTGCTTGCAATTGGACATTTCTTAGTTTGCATATTTTCATAGAGGTAAAGTTAGACTTGATTCCCTTTAGTTTCTATACCTCGTTTCAAAGCCATTTTGACTCTCCTTCTACCCCTGTCACAGTCACTGTAAATGCTTATCCCCAAAACAAACCAGGAGAGTGGAATTAGTCTGAGTTGGCATATATATACTTAGTTATATATCCTAGTTGATGTAATTTTGTAAATCCTCCTTTGTATAGTTAGCTTTCAAAGTTGTTTAAAGTAGTAGAATAGATCTTAAGGGATATTTTATTATTATCAGGTTATCTTGTTTTTATTTGCATCCCTCCATTAATTATGCATAAAGTTGAGTAGTATAACTGAATACTACTCTAGTCTAGTTCTCTGTCCTAGCTTAATCTTCTTAACCGTTGAATTCTTAGGAATCTGACTCTGTTTCTTATTTTGAAAGATCTTCTGATATGTGTTTGTTAAAATATTTCCACGACATCTTAGGAATCCTTCTGCCTTCGCATATATTTTGTAGCAACTCCAAGATTACAAACCCCGGTCGACAATTAAATATTAGGTAAACTATTCAAGACAATATTTTTCCCAACACAACCCCCCCCCCCCCCCTAAACTCATCTTAGTGGAAAGAACAAATTATACATCATTCCCCCCTTAATTTGATCTAAACTGCAAGCACTGATCAAACATGACCAACAACACACAATTGTCACGCCAAAATGATCAAGAACTAGTACAGTAAACACTCCTTGAAGAAGTATGAAACACTATCACCTTCATAGTCGTTCAACTATTCTACAATACTGCCATTTAAGTAGAATTCCAATCAGCCAAGCGACTAGACAACAAACAACACAGACTAGTCAAGTAGTCAACTAGTCGATAGCAGAATAAATAAAGACAGTCTCTGTCAATTCGTCAAATACATACATGTAAGATAGTACTCAAATATACATTTTCCAACAAATTATAAGCAACGTTGTTAAACAAGGTTCAGTCAATCAATTTGATTCAACAATAACAATCGAGTCAACAACAATTGGGTTTACCTCATAGTAAGGTATTCAAGAAAATATCAATTTCTCTCCCCCTTAAACACAACTAGGAACAAAATTTATAACAAACCAGATGAAATTTTCAGTCCTCGATCACCATAGGTCAAATAGTAGTCAACTACAACTAATCCAGTTAATAAAGAAAAGAAGTTGGATACTCCACGACCATTCTAGTTGATCCAACAAACATATCCACTCAATCCATCAGGATACCATCTCAGTCAGATATTACTAGTCAAGTTATATGTCGACAACCATCGTCAGTTGAGCATCAATTGAGCACTTCCAAAGTAATCAAAAGCAAGTGAGAAGAGCTTTGTATGGAAATACAGTTGAAGATATACATATGTATGACGTCCTTAAGCATATGTTCAAATGATTCCATGACCAATCATCAATCCAATCATAATCTATCCGAGTAGTTGGGATTGGTCCACAATTCTACTTTCATGTCTTTTCTGCAAACTTTTGAAAGAGTAGTTTCCATCTTTCCAATAATTCTAATTCATAGGAAAATTCCTCCGAGTCTTTTGATGAGGATGACCATATGGCACACATTTTTGTTCTGACGGAACAAAGGATGCATGATCAGGTTTTGGTTCACTAACAGGAGTAGAAAAACCCTGCACATTAGCAATGATGTTGTTTGCAACATCATTCTCAACATCTAGCACATCATAGACAACCAACTCAACAACACATTCATCGACATGTTTCTCTTAAGTCTGACGTCCTCCAACAACAAACAAGACTTTCCTAGTGTTTGCAAAGAAAAATGTAGCACCATCATATCCAAGACCATCTCTATATGTCCGGATCTAAGGGGCAATATGAACAACAATTCCTTGTCCATTCTTCCCATGTCTTCCTCCAGTATATCCCACTTTTCTCAACAGTCAAGACCCAATAATAGTAGTATGATTTTCAAAGCTAGGAGAAACAACATCATTAGTAGCCAACATATCATGAGATGAAACAACAATATCATCAACATATTTCTTACAATAAGTTAATTCACAAATAACTAGGCTATAAGAAAGAGCATCAAAAGTGGAAGAAGTAATGACTGAGCCTGTCGGCTCAACAATGGTAGTCTTTTGCTCAACAGTCGAGACCATGACAATCTTTTTCTCATCAGCTCACTTCTCAATAAATTTATGCTCAACAATTTGTAGTCTACACACCTCATGTAGAAGACGATACTTGCAATCTTGAAATCCCTTGATATCCTCATGTTTTTCAGTCACCTGCAGCAACCAATCTTCATAATCTTGTTTCAAAGTTTGATATTCCTCAAACAAATGATTATTGTCTTCTTGAAGAGGGATAGCTTCATCACGAAGCTCATCAACACAAGCCTGGAAGTGAGTAGCCTCATTAGTCAGTTGGATATTTTCTACTTCCATTCTATCAATCTTTATCTTCAAGCCATTAATATCTTCACAAGAGAGGTAGTTCACCTATGCTTCCAATTCATCAACCAAATCTGACTTATCTTCAAATTTGTTTGTCGAATGCTGGAAAATGCATTCCATGGTACTTTCTAGCACAGAAATCTGTCGATATTTCTTATCAAACCATTGCAAAACACTAATTTGAAAAAAGGGTAGACCCTTCTTCTAACCGGGTTTGGGAGGTCACCAATTCATTCTTAAATCGTTGATTCTCGGTTTGTAACTATGCAAGGACATTCTACAAGATTTAAACTTCTTGACGAAGTCAGTTATGATATTCTTCTAAGGCGATGGCCTTCTTTGCCCGAATCTCCTGAAGTTTTTGGAAAACCAGAGCTTCATCTTCATCTTCATCAATCATACCCATGTTAAATAGGATTTCAATGTGCAGTGAAGACACGACTGTCTCAATTTGCACTAGTTGACTTATACCAAGTTGAGGATATGCGAGTCGACTAAATAGTCAGAACCCAATAACTCGATTACCCAAAGAAAACCAAGCCAAGTGTTGTCGCGAGTCGATGCTAAATTGACAACCTTTAGATATTCATGCATGTAGATAGATCCATGATGCAAGTCATTCATCCGGTCGATTCATTATTCAATCGTTCACATGACAAGATCATCTTCAATCGAAAAAATTATCGTCGGTCTATATTCCGTCGACTAATACAAATCGACCAAAAAATTGATAAATCGAGGGCATCATAAATCTGAAGGAATAACACTTAAGAAATGTACATAACGCATTGTCTAGGGAACACCACTATTCACCATCCTTTCGACAATTACATCTTCAAGTCCATAAAAATGCGTTGATCGTTAGAAAATTCAGAAAATTCAAATCATGCCAAATTTAGGGTACGGCGATCGAATCTAGTGATTCACCATTCTCCTCAACCCAAAATGTAGCTCATCAAACCACATACGAAACTCTCCTCATTATGCAAAATCCAATTCATGAACACCATCGAGCTCTGATTCCATGTTGGAGCAGGCATCAAACAACATAAAGAGAAAAGAGATTTCCAGAATAATGGTGGTGTTAATAGACATCGATTAACACTTAAGCAGGCGATCAATGATCCATAATTAGCACCATGATCAACTGTGATGGTAGACCAACCAAGAAGGCGAGTCTATAAATAGGTTTGGGTAGGGACCCACACTAACAACCAGAGGACCAATGGTCCATCAAAGGTGGATTAAAAAATCCAAGGTAGTCCAAAGTGGACATCATATTTTAGTCAGCGGTTGACACCTTTAACGGTCAACTATGAACTATCATTATCTATGGATTGAAGTCAACCATGGTTCAAAGTCAACCTTGAATTGAAGTCACCCTTAGATTAAAGCAACCACTGGATTGAAATGAACCTTGGATTGAAGTCAACATTGGCTCAAAGTCAACCTTATAATAAATTCAACCATTAATCCAACCTTAGATTGAAGTCAACCTTGAATAGAAGCCACCCATGGATTCAAGTCAACCTTGGATTGAAGTCAACCTTCATTTGTAGTCAACTATGGAATGAAGTCATCCTTGGTTAAAAGTCAACTATGTACTGAATTTGACCATGGATTGAAGTCAACCTTGCTTAAAAGTCAACTATGGATTGAAGTTAACCATGGATTGAAGTCAACTGTGCTTAAAAGTCAACTATGGATTGAGATCAACCTTACTTAAAAGTAAAATATGGATTGAAGTCAACCATGGTTCAAAGTCAATCAACCACTTTTAAAAATGTAGTTGTGGATTGAAGTCAACCATGGTTCAAAGTCAACCTTGGATTGAAATCAACCAGAAGCCATCTATGGATTGAGGTGAACCATGAATTGAAATCATTACTGATAATCTTTTGATGGATTGAAGTCAACCTTGGATTGATGCCAACCATGAATTAAAGTCAACCTTGGATTGAAGTAAAATATGAACTATCATTATCTATGGATTGAAGTAAATCATGGTTCAAAGTCAACCTTGCTTAAAAATGGACTATTGTTTAAATTCAACAATGAATTGAAGTTAACCATAGTTCAAAGTAAATTTTGCTTAAAAAAAAACTATAGATTCCAATCAACCATATTAAAATGTAAACCATAAAGTAAAACTAATTATGATTCAAAACCAATCAACCACTTTAAAAAATGTAGTTAACATATGCTTAATATTGGTGGATTGATGAATCCAAAGTCAAACAGATCCAATCATCAACCCAACACATCTCATGTCATGAACTGCGCCACCATCTGAAAGAAAATTCGACGACGCTGTCCTTCCGTTGGTATGGTTGAGTACTATGCGGGTGAGGGTGCACGTTTATTCTCCCATTTTTCAATCACAGACAGTCCTCCACGCGCATGCAGGTTTCTCATTGCCGTGCTACGAACGAATGAAGTTTGAAGAGTAGGAGCAGTGACTGTTCGAGAACCGGGAACCCAACACTACTTTGACATAGGTATTGCTTGTACGCTTGACATGACTGCCGCCTGTCTGCCTGCACCAGGAATCCTGCGGACTCTCAATATATTACTTCGGTAAACATCTCGTCAGTGTCCACTGTCATTGCCATTGCTTCTGTCAATATCTTCCTCAAAAGAATGGACAGCGAGCGAGCGCGCAGGAGCCAGTCGACTGCAGGTCTACTCTTTCTTGAACGCCTTGGGCATAGGCGCCAAATTGCAAACACTGAGTCACGGACGTCCGATTCAGGGCATGCGCAACACTATAGCCGTCACGATTGGACTCAATATTTCTAAGCATCAACTTGGAGAATCGGGTGATCATTCTCTTGGGATTTACGGACTGAAGGTTTTCATTTTGACGAATTATATATATATATATATATAGTTTATTGGGCGTAGCTTCTAGTGGTTGGGAGATTTGCGCTTTTCATCCGGTTAGAATCTTTTTATAGACATTAGGTTTTTGGGAGCCCTTGTATGTAATGAAATATTAAACTGGTAAGCCGTTTATGGTGATTAATGATGTTCAAGTTCATGTATACTTGTCTAGCAAGTATAAGATATTTTCTTAAATAGATATAGCCATAGTGTAAAATTGAATTTCCATAATAAACCACTTTTATATATATATATATATCCACTATTAAAATTTCTGATACTATTTATGCTACCATCCATAGCCATTGAAAAGAATAACAGAACTCTCTCAGCTAGAATTTGGTTCTTACATTCAACTGGATAGTGAGTACTGGAAATTATTAACCCTACTTTCAACCCATTATTAAGTATTGGAAATTATTGAAACAACTAGTAATAGAAAGAAATTTTATTTAACAACTACATAATGGAAATTGGGAACTGTAATATAAAAATATTTTATTTAACAATTACATATTGAATATTTGAAATTTAGAATCCTATATTGAGTTTATTGAGTATTAGAAATTATTAAAATTAGTATAAAGAAATTTTATTTAATAAAAAAATTAAAATTTTTAAAATATGATTACGTAAATACTTTAAAAAATATACATTTAAATTTTTAAAATAATTTATTTTATGTTAATATTTATTAAAATATAATTAGAACACACATTAAAATTAGTACATATAAATTTATAAACTAAAAAGATCTAATAAATATTATTTCTATCATTAAAAGTGTCTATTCTTATATTCATGTATTGACCACAATTAAGTAAATATATATCACAAACACTTTTTAATATATATATTTATGAAATATATTAAGAAAAATAGCTAAATATACATTATACTACCCACCTCTAATATATTATAATACCCACTTCTAATGTATTTTGATTAATAAGATTAAATTCATAATTAACACTAAAAAGATACCAAGTTCACAAGATCCTGATTAATTTGTTAGCATTGTAGCTTGCAAGAAAATCATCTTTCAACTAACAACAATTTTTAAATTGTCAAAGCAAAGAAACAAAGATTTACTTAACTAAAAAAATATCAAATAAACATTGTAATAATTTTTTAATCTTAACATTTAATAATGAATAATGAATAAATTGATAAACCATGTTGATATTTTGGGCTTTATTAAAGCATCATAAACAACTTCATAAGATCTATTTTAAAACTTACGAAGCAAAAAAGTTGTACATAAATTAATAAACACAAATTGTCTAAGTGATGAATTACTACTCTTAATGAATAATAAATTGTCTAAGTGATGAATTACTACTCATAATGAATAATGTCCCATGGTACTTGCATAATGTTCCATAAATGGTACTTATGGTGATGGCAAAGAGGTTTGTTAATTATTAGAATAAATCAATTAGAAAAAGCATTGTGGATTGTATAGTTGTATAGATTTTTTGTATAGTTGTATAGATTCTGAAGTCCTTAAATCGGTGTTTAATTTTTCTTTTATGATGAGACATTAATATAACTACAATAAACTTTGATGGTGGGTATTGATTAAATAATTTTCCATATATGAAATTTCATTTTTGATATGTAAGAAAATATATTATTATATGAATTAGTGTAGGAAATGGGTATCAACCTAATAAGAATTCACCTCAAACCAAGAACTTTATTTCAAAAAAACTCATATTTTTGCGTAATAACTATTAAAATAAACCCCTAAAATGAAAAAGGTTGTTACCAACAACACTATTTTTCTTTGGGATTAAAATAACAATGCTAGGAAACCATAGCCTTAAAAACATGTATTGTTGCTAAACAAAATATTTATAATCAACCTCCAAAACTAAAAGTGGTGCGAGTAACACCTTATTTTATTTTCTAGGTTAAAATTACAAATTGTATGTAAACATTACCTTAGCAACCATATTGTTGCAATCAAAACCATAAAATCGCCCCTTGTATTGAATATGGCCAAAACTATAAAATCCCCCCTTATACTAAAAGTGTCCAAAACTATAAAATCACCCCTTGTATTGAAAGTGGTGCTACTGATGACACTTTTTTCCATGGTTAAAATTACAACATTTTTGAAACCATGACCTAAAATTTGATGTTGTTATACAAACAAAACCATAAAATCATCCTTAAATTGTTCGATGATTTAGGGTTAATTTATCAATCCAAGCACTAAACAATAAATAATGGCATGACTTCCCCTAGTGGTTTGTCCCTTATTATAGAAGTATGTGAGTGCTCCCAAAAGTTTGTTTTGTAATTTTTGTATATCTTTGGGACATGATGAAAAGATTGCCATGCACTTGATTTGATGAAGGAGTGTACCTCATATGTGTACAAAATCTAAGAGAAGTCAAAATAGAAGGTGGGAAACCACAAAATAATACTCCAACGAGAGGTTACAATCAGATGAGAAGAGGAGAATTCGCAGAGGAAGAGGGGCGATCATCTACTACAACTGTGGCCAACAATGACATTTTGCACAGGATTGTCAGAAATCATGTATGACATGCACATGCTACAAATAGTTGGACCATGCTAGGGAATATTTCCCATTGTTGGTCGTGAAATGGAAATAGAGAGGGAATTAGAATCAAAATCGGAGTCAAAATCATAATCAAAACCAAAACCAAAATCAAAACCAGAATCCAAATATCCAGAAAAACCAGAATGCGTAGATGATTACAACAAAAGAGCATGGTGGCCAGCCAAAGATAACAACAGTTGCATGCATAGGAGTAAGAACATGTGATGATTCAATAGAGAAAGAACTATGTACTAACAATTCGATTAGGAAAGCGATCGGAAAGAATCCCATTTTTTATTCGTAGAAGGATAAACATACATATAAACAAGCAAGGAGAGAGTTTCTAGGGAAAGGTTATGGAGCATCAACGTTCCAACACGTATGTGATAGACTGCATGTATATGATATCCCTCTAGCACATGATTACTCAATGCTAGAGGAACCAATTGAAGAGGTAAGTACTTTGAAAAACTTTTTAAGGAGTTCGCTATAAACTAATAAAAGATTAATATTATTTGAATATACTGCACTAAATGACTAACCAGTGAATGGACAAGAAAGAATTATCTTCTATAGTCAACCAAGTGCGCCACAAAAGAAGGACAAAAAGGGAATTTCAACTAAGTGCATAGATAGTAGATTACAATATGGACAATATTATTTTGGATTTGGGCTCTAATGTCAATGTCCTACCAAAGCAAATGTGGAAGATGATGGGTAGGTCAAGGTTGATTTGGTATAACATGATTCAATTGAGACTAGCAAACCATCATAGAATTGTTTTGATTGGAAGGTTGATACGGGTAACTATCGATATTGATGGCATCCATAGTGACTAATTTTGAAGTCATTGAGATTGTAAATAATAGAAAACCTTATCCTACATTGCTAGGACTCGAGTGGGATTTTGCTAACCATGCTATTATTGATTTAAATAAAAGACGAATTTTATTTGAAGTTGATGACCTAAGAGTTATTGCACCATTGGATCCTATGGATGGGTGGTATTTAATTTTGAAAGTTTGACTTCACAAGTAAACACGTATTTTTCCCACTGGGAATATAATAGACGATGAATGGGTGTGTATTATTAAGGCACTCCTTGTGTAAGTTCACTAGTTCCAAACTTCATGGGTAGTTACTTACAACAACAACAAAAAGTAAACACATATTTCAATGTATATGTCTTTTTGTCTAACTTGTAGAGTCCCCTAGTGGACAAGAACATTTTGCATATCCCCCGCCATGGGAGAATGAGATTACATGGATCACCATTGAGGAAATAATTGTATAGTGCAACTGGTTGCATAAGGAGATCCGTGGTATGTCTCATAATACTCCTTGCACTACAACAAAACCATGTGATTAGCTTATTGTTTAGCTCCCTTTTTTGCTTCCACTCATTATTTTAATGTATTTTTCTCCATTTGCTAGAAAAATTCGGCGCTATTTAATGGGTTGGCGTTGTTATTAGTGTTATTTTCACCATGTATGACTAGTCAGCGCTAATTAGCACTGACTTTATCATTGACTTTAGCGCCTTGTTTAGCTTCCAATTTGGCTTCTTATGTAGCTTCTTATTTAGCTTCCTTTTTTGCTCCTATTTTAGCTTCATTTTTAGCCTCTAGTTTAGCTTCATTTATAGCATCTAGTTTTGTGTCCTATTTAGCTTCCAATTTAACGCTTATTATGCCTAAATAGTTTTAAGTTGTTGAGGTCTTGGAGGTTAAGGGGATAGGGGATTTAGGGATTAAGGGTTAAGGGATTAGGGATTAAGGATTAAGGGTTAATGGATTAGGGATGAGGTAAGGGATCAAGGGTCAAGGATTTAGGTGTTAAGGGATTAAGGGGTTTAAAAGTTAATGGCTTAGGGATTATGGGTTAAGGGCATAAGATTTAAGGTATCACGTGTTAGGGGTTAGGTGTTTAGGTGTTGAGGGATTAGGGGTTAAGGGATTACGGATTAGGTCTTAAGGGATTAAGAGTCAAGGGCTTAAGGGTTAGGGGATTTAGGGCTTATGGTTAATGGATTATGGATTAGGGGTTTAGGGATAAATGATTAGGGATTAAGGGCTTAAAGGTCTAGGGATTACACATTAGGGACTTATGGGTTGTGTGGTTTAAAGGTTAAGGTATTACTAATTATGAGTTAAGGGCTTAAGTTTTAATAGGTTAGGGGTTAGGGGGTTTAAGGGTTAAGGCATTTAACGGTAAAGTGATTAGGGTTATGAGGTTTATGGATTAGGGGATTTGGGGGTTAGGGTATTATAGAGTTATGTTTTAAGGTGTTAGAGGTTTAGGCTTTTATGGGTTAAGGTATTAGGGATTAGCGATTAAGGGATTAAGGGTTAGGGGGTTCAAGGACTTAGGGTTTAAGGCATTTATGGGTTAAGGGATTAATAGATTAGGGGTTAGGGGATTTATGGGTTACAGGGTTAAGTGCTTAGGGGTTTAGGGGTCATGGGTTGAGGGGTTGAGGGGTTGAGGGGTTAGGGTTTAAGTAAAGAGTTTGGGGATTTAAATTTTAGGGGATAAGGGATTAATGGATTACGGGCCAAGGGCCAAGGGGTTAGGGGCTTAGGGATTAGGTAGTTTAATGGTTAGTGGCTTAGGAATTATGGGTAAAGGGATTAAGGTTTAAGGGGTTAGGGGTTAGGGGTTAGAGGTTAGGGGTTTAGGGGTTAAGGGGTTAAGGGATTAGGGATTAAGGCTGAAGGGATTAGGTTCCAATGGCTTAGGGGTTAGTGGATTAAAGGATTATGGGTTAAGGAATTATGGATTATGGGTTTAGAGATTATGGGTTAAGGAATTCGGGATTCTGGGTTTAGAGCTTATGGGTTAAGGTATTATGGATTAGGGGTTACAGGATTAAGGGTCAATGGCTTAGGGTTTAGGGTATTTAAAGGTTAATGGCTTAGGTATTATGTGTTAAGGGTTTAAGTTTTAAGGGATTAGGGGTTAGGGATTAATGGTTTAGGGGTTAAGGGTTTAGAAGTTAAGGGATTAAGGATTAGGGATTAATGGATTAAGGGTCAAGTGCTTAGGTGTTAGGGGATTTAGGTCTTATGGTTTAAGGAAATAGGGATCAAGGTTTTATGGATTATGGGTTAAGGGATTAGGGATTAGTGATTTAGGGCTTGTTTGTTAAGGGATTAGGGATTTCAGGCTTATGGGTTAAGGTATTAGAAATTATGGGTTAATGGATTAAGTGTAAAGGGCTTAAGAGTTAAGGGCTTAAGCATTAGATGGTTTAAATTTTAAGGGCTAAGGTCTTATGGGTTCAGTGCTTAAGGTTGAATGGCTCGGGAGCTTAGGGATCAAGGGTTAGGGTTAGGGTTTAAGGACTTAGGATTTAGGGGGTTTAAGGGTTAAGGGTTCAACTATTATGCCTTCTGACCTATTCATATATAAATCACAACAATTCATATTCATAAGAGACATATTTCAATATGTTTTTTAATATAAATTAATGAGCAAACTTTGCATACTGTGTGCCTAATGGTTTGCATTTACATTGTTTTACATATATGATATATGTAATTGCATTTTTTTTAATTACTAGTCATCTTGTTCACAAAAACTTCTTTAAGTTACCTAAAATGATGGGTCATTTGTGCACAATGAATCTACCAAGATGGCAATATATATGTCAAACAACTTATGCTCACATTCAAGCTATGGTTTGCTCAGTAAAATGCATGCCCAAGTCTATCCATTGGGAAATAATGGAAAGTAAGACCATAAGCCTAGAGCTAGTTACATTGTTCAAAAAAACATCTTTCAGTTTCCTAAAAAGATTGGTCATTTGCCCGCAATGAATCTGCCAAATGGCAGTTTTTCAAACAACTTATGCTTAGAGTCAAGTTATGGAATTCTCAGTAAAATGTACACCTCATTCTATCCATTCGTCAATAATTGAAAGTAATACCACAAGGCTTGATATAATTACATTGTTCACAAAAACCTCTTTCAGTTTCATGAATTCATTGGTCATTTTCCCGCAATGGATCTGCCAAGATGGAAGTTTTTCAAACAAATTATGCTAAGATTCAAGTTATGGGTTGCTTAGTAAAATTCACACCCCAATTTTTCCATTGGTTAATAAATGAAAGACAACAGGCCTAGAGCTAGTTACATTGTTCACAAAATCCTCTTTTAGTTTCCTAAAATGATGGGTCATTTTTCCACAGTTAATTTGCCAAAGGTAATTTTCAAACAACTTATGCTCATAGTCAAGCTATGGACTACTCAGTAAAATGCATGCCCCAATCTTTCCATTGATCAATAAATGAAAGTAAGACCACAAGCCTAGATCTAGTTACATTGTTCACAAAAACCTCTTTCAGTTTCCTAAAATGATGGGTCATTCGCCCGCAATGAATTTGCTAGATGGTAGCTTTTCAAACAACTTATGCTTAGATTCAATCTATGGACTACTCAGTAAAATGCACTCCCCAATATGTCCTTTGGTCAATAATTGAAAGTAACACCACAAGCCTAGATGTGGTTACATTGTTCACAAAAACCTCTTATAGTTTCCTAAAATGATGGGTCATTTGCTCACAATGAATCTGTCAAATGACAATTTTTCAAACAACTTATGCTCAAAGTCAAGTCACGCAACTTATGGTATCCTATAGGAACAAGTTACACTTAGCTCAAGATGGATTAGAAGTCAAAAAGAATACATTTGTAGTCTATGTTTTTAAAAAAAAACATATTTGAATTCTTTAAACAAGCATATAGCTCATCATTTCATAACTCACATTTGCCCATGTAAGTGCTAAACAATAAGATCTAAGCAATGCTCCACCTTAGTGTCCATATTAATCAGTTCAATCTACAAACCAAAATCAAATTTGTCAAGAAATACAACGAATAATGGAATCTTTTCGTTCAAAAAATCCATAGACTAGCAAATGATGATGAAATAGCATTGAAGGGGGTAGCAAATCAGGCTGGGGGAAGCAACATTGAAACAATTAAACTAAGAAATAGGTTAAATGAAGACATTTTTTGTTTGGGATTAAGCTTACCTAAAGAAACTAGTATCTTGCTCTTTCAGCAATCAACTTCTTATTAACAAGTGGGGTAAAACCAAACAAATGGAGGAGGCAACATTAATTGTGGGGTAAAAGTTGGCACACAGTTTGTAGTGCCAATTTGGGATCTTAACTGGTCCAAAACAAGTTTGAAAGGGTTTGTGAAGGGTTTTAGTTCAAAACAATCCAATTTGAAAGATTCAAATCGACCATTCTAGTAACTATGTTGTTACCTCATTATGAAATAAGAATCAAAAAATTGAATCAACTAACCTTATTCTCGTCTTTGGGGCATCCAAAAACTCATAGTAGATATTGGTCAACTTATGCATCTTCTCCTTCAAGACTTCACATTATTTTACGTCTGCTAATTCAGGTATTAAAAGTCAGTCAATAAATACCAACCAACAATTATTGAGTTACTGTAAGAAAGGAAAATAACTTGGTAGTCATCAAGATTGACATAGTGTGCATTCACTAGTCCTTCCCACTCAAACACTAGGTTGAACTAGATTATTCTATCTCTAAAAGTGAAAAGGTTGGCATCCATTTCTCACATGTTCTTTCCTGAGAGATTTTGATTCAAAATTGACCCCCATGTGCAAAATTGGCACTGGCCCTTACTAAGGAAAACCCTAGTTCCATAGATGGTATAATACGACTATTTCTTGGAAATTGAAACACAGTAAAAGGGTTCTTTTGGTTGAAACCTGGCATCTTGAATCCATCATAATCAACGGTTTCACGATCCAAGTTACATTTTTTGTTCTATGGCTAGTTGCAAGTAGCCCCTCGGGCCATTCAAGGACAACTTCTGAATTTGCTCCAGCGGCACAAAATCTAAACCGAGCAGCATAACGAGGTTATGTCAGGTCCCACAAATGTGTTTTTTCCATTTTGGACACAGTCACGCTTCCCACAGTTTCCTGATAGATTTTTATTCAAAACTGACCCCCTTATACAAAATTGGCATTGACTCTTACTAAGCAAAACCCTAGTTCCAAATATGATATTATATGAAAATTTCCTACCAATTTTAACATGGTAGATGAATTCCCCTAGCTAAAACCCGACATCCTGAATCTATCGGAGCCAACAGATTCACGATCCGAGTTACGATTTTTGTTCTATGGCCAATTGCAAGTAGCCCCCTAGGGCCATTCAAGGATAACTTGTAAATTCGCTTCAGGGGCACGAAATCCAAACTGGGCGGCATAATTGGGTTTCGTCGACTCCCACATATGTGTTTGGCTAGTGTGGACATGATCACACTGTTCATGGTCACTCGAGAGAATTCAATTCAAAATTGACCCCCTTGTACAAAATTGGCATTGGCCCTTACTAAGGGAAACCTTAGTTTTGACGATGGTATAATACAACCGTTTCCTAGAAATTGAAACATTGCAAAGGGGTTCCCCTGGATTAAACACAACATCCTGAATCTATTTGACTCAACGTTTTCACGATTCGATTTATGGTTTTTGTTCTATGGCTGGTTGTAAGCATCCCCCTAGGGTCATTTAAGGACAACTTTTGAATTTACTTCAAGGACACGAAATCCAAATCGAGCAACAACTGGGTTCCATTAACTCCCACGTATGTATTTGGTCGTTGTGGACGTGGTCACTCTTCCCACGGTTTCTTGATAGATTTCAATTCAAAATTGACCCCCTTGTGCAAAATTGGCAATGGCCCTCACTGAACAAAACCCTAGTTCCGAAGATGGTATAAAACAATCGTTTCCTAGCAATTGAAACACGGTAAAGGGGTTCCCCTGGCTAAAACTCGTCATCCTAAATCCATTAGAATCGGCAGTTTCACTAGATGAGCTACGGTTTTTGTTCCATGGCCAGTTACAAGTACCCCCTAGGGTCATTGAAGGACAACTTATGAATTTGATCCGGGGCACAAAATCCAAATTGGGAAGCAAAATTGGGTTATGTTAGCTCCCACATATGTGTTTGGCCATAGTGGATGTGGTCACACTGCCTACAATCTCTTGAGATATTTCAATTCAAATCGACCCCCTTGTACAAAATTGGCATTGAACCTCACTGAGCAAAACCCTAGTTTATGTGATGGTATAATACGACCATTTCCATGAAATTTAACAATGAATCAATGAGTTTTTGGTACCACAAGAATAGGAACACTCCTATGAATGAATCAACCTTCTTCAAGGACCAATACAATGCCCAAAATAATAATATAGGTTAGGGAATTTCTCGAAGAAGCCACAAAGCTCCTCAGCCAAGAGAAAAGTGTGCAAGGGATCATATTCTAACCATTATAACCACCTCCATAAATGGAAGTGACCTCAATTTGGCCATGTGCTAGGGCTAAACCAAAGAACATAAGAATTGTTAAACCAAAACCATTAATTGTGGAAAATGAGAATTGCTAAAACTTATATTGTCCTAATGCCTTTAATGAACTAGTATCACTTGGTAAGGGAGTCTAGAAATTGTGTTTATACTAGGAAGACACAAGTGAATTATGGAATCTATTCAATTGAATTATGACATATATAAATTATATTTGATTGTAGACTTGTATATATTGAAAAGTCAATGTTGACAAACAAATTACTTTTATATATTGACATGAGAGGGTTGAGACTTAAGGTTATATAATACACTTTCTAGTTGATAATTAACTTGTATTGCAAAATTTTGTATGACCTTTACTAACATTTATTAAAATTGGCACATGTTTTACATAAGTGGAATGACATCTTAGTTGTACCTTATCACATATTTGATTATGGTATGTCCACTTTGATACGATGTAATATGATTATGGTTCAATTTCATATGTTGAAGTATTAGCAATATAACAAAAATATGAACCATTGCATGAAATTAATACTAACTTTTAATTTTGAAAGTTTTTTTTTTGCAGAACACTGGTTTGGAAGATGCAATTGAGGTAGATCATGATCTAGATTATTTTGAGTATGGATCGGATAAGGGAGTTGGTGGTGATGAGGATGGAGATGAAGACGATTCCCATGAGGAGGAGGAGGATCATAATGATGCAGTCGCTAGTGGTAGCCAGTGACATTGATCATATTGATTGTATCATGGATTGTTATTCAAATATCATTATGATACGTATATCATTTTGAATTGTATCATATTGACTTATATCATTATGACATGTATTATATTCACTTGTATTATTTTGGCATGTTATTGATCTACAGGTATATTTGACTTTCACTTGTTTTAGTTATAGATGATGATGATCTTATCAATATTGTCTTGTTAATTTATAAATATTGAAAATGGTCAATGTTTTGTTTATGGATAATTACTATGTATGATGATTTTGTTATTTCGGCTGGATGTTATCAATTTCAATTAAATTTCTTCATAAATGTTATTATTTAAATTTGAAATGCAATATATGTTTTTTTGTATCATCATAAATGTTATGATATAAATTTGAAATGTGATATCTATTTTTTTGTATATAAATATATGTTATTTTATGAATTATGTTATATTTCATCTATTTAATTGAAATAACTAAATTTTGCTTCTTATGATACTAGTATTGACTTCTTGTTTTTACTATTTCTATAATGATGTCCATGATATGATATTTATTTAATATCGGTATATTTGCCTCACTTGTTTTAATTATTGATGATGATGATGATGATGTTATCATAATTATCTTGTTAATTTATATATACAAGAAGTTGAAGATGTTTTTTATGGAGATTTAATAAGTATAATGTTTTTGCTAGTTTGTTTGATGTTGTCCATTTCCCTAAAAATTCCTTATAAATGTTATGATATAAAATATTTGAAATGCAATATATGTTTCTCTATAATCATGTATGTTATTTAAGACTTGTGATATATTTAACTAATTTAATTGGTATTAATAAAATAAAATTAATAAAGTGGAAGCTATAAAGGAAGCAAAATGAAGTGCTAAAATGGAAGCAAAATGTGGCTCTTAAATGGAAGCAAAACTCAGCATGAAAATGGAAGTCATACTTGGTGTTATTTCTAACTCAAAATAGGAAGCTAAATTGGTTACTTAACGAGAAGCAAAATTTGGTGTTAATTAGGAAGCAAACCATAGCACTAAAAGGAAACAAACCTTGGAGCTAAAAAGGAAGCAAAACCATGCGCTAAATAGGAAGAAATCATTGGCATTAAAAGGAAGCAAGAACCTAAAGCTTCAAAGGAAGCAAAACCTGGAGCTAAATAGGAAGCGAAATTCAGCTCCAATTAAGGAGAAAAAACCGGTGTCACATAAGAAGAAAAAAAGGAAGCAATGTTGGAAGCAAATATGGAAGCAATAATGGAATACTAGAAGCAAAAAAGGAAGCAATAATGGAAGTAAAATTCGGCGTTTAAAAGGAAGCAAAACCCAACAATTAAAGGAAGCAACACTCGACGCTAAAAGAGAAGCAACACCTGATGCTAACAAGGAAGCTAAAATGGAAACAACACTCGAATCCAAACTTGACGAAAAATAATAAGCAATACTAGAAGCCAAATCAAAAGCTACGACCGGTGTTAATTTGGGCTCTAATCTTGGAAAAACTCTCAACTCAATTTTGGGAGTTGATACATGCATTAAACTCGGTGCCAATAATCATCTCGATGCCAAAGATGGAGCAAAAGTTGGCTCTAAAGTCGACACCAAAAGGGGATTGTGTACTTCTTGCTCGAGATACACATTGTAAGGCAGTCCCTTACAAGGTATCAAGATATCACAAGAGATTAGTTTTACATTGCCTTAATGTCCACAAAGAATTGTGAATCCCTTGGGTTGGATGGTTTTCCTTATCAGTTCTATAAGTCCATGTAGAACTACATCGGGGATGATTTTTTTTGTTTGGTTATCAAAGACTTCTCTTACCACTGCCTTTTTATACTCTTAACCAAGGGTTGATTAAGTTGATTCCTAAAAATGTTGCACATGACTCCATAAGTGGTTGGAGACGTATCACTCTACTTTATTTTGCTTATAAAATCATGGCAAAGGAATTGACATTGAGGATTCAAAGGGTGACTAAGTCTGTGGTTCAACAAGAACAATTTAGTTTTGTTCAGGGGAGGTTCATTCTTGATATTGTGGTCTCGACTCGGGAAGCTATGGAGTGGACTAGGGAGACAAGTCAACAACGTATATTGTTGAAGATTGATTTTGATAAGGCTTATGATTGGGTTGATTGGTCCTTCATTTCTGAGATGATGGCTTGCTTGGGTTTCGGCCATTACTATGTGGGTATGGTGAACACTCCATTCTCCAATGCCTCAACCTTTATTTCTATCAACAAAGCCTCGTCCCCTTAGATTTCCTTATATAGGTCTATTAGGCAAGAGCACCCTTTGGCACCATATTTATGTGTTGATTGCCAATGCCTTGGGATATTTGTTAGAGGCATCATGCATTGTTAGTCAAATTAGGGGTATCATGCTTCCAAATGGTTCTAAGATGATTAATAACTATTTCTCAACTAACTCCCCCAATGGGAAAATCAAGATTCAATAGATGGGGCCCTTTCCTACTTAGAAACTTTTAGTAGAGCTTTTCGTGCCATTGTCAATCCTCATAAAACTAACTTTTGGCCGATTGGTTGGACTCTCCTCCATCTTGGATTTCAATTGCCTGGTCTTATATTCAATCAAGGGTGATTGTCAAACACCTTGGTACTCATTTTGGGATAGGATTATTACCAGTGGCTATGCAGGATTGGTGTCTTCATAGATTATAGAGTAAACTGCATGTGTGGCACCTTAAGGACCTTCCCTTCAAAGGAAAACTAGCGATTGTGGGATGTATTCTTCAATGTTCCCATGTTTATTACATGTCTTGTTGGTTTCCCGATAGAGCACAATCACGTTAGCTTGAACAAATTCTAAGGTCATGCGTGTGGTCTAAGTATGGAGGTACTAAAGGTCTCCCTTTAGTTGCATGGTGTCACGTCCCCACCCCTCTACCAGGGAAAGAACGCGACTATAATGCTATCAAATCTGGACAATTTATCCCCATGAACATAATAATAAAAATGTATTGAACATAAAGACATACATGTACAGATGCATAACAATTGCAATATACAGCGAAAGAAATTACATTTATGCAAGCATTCAACATGTTCATATTTCATTAAACAAATACAGCTGCAGAGATTAAATGCACAAGAATACTTATCTTGTGAAGAAGATTCCCTGCAACTAGCTATGTCGCTGCAACGTTCCACCTAACCATAGGCCAATGCGCTCATCAATCTCTCAGCAGTACTGCCACCACTGAGCTAGGCATGATTCCACAAGGAACTAGGGAACAACAGCAAGTTCACACATAGCCAAAACCATATATCCACAGTTAAGCCAACACACCGTTGGGTTTCACAGACTGTCCAGCTAAGCCAACAAGGAATTGGGTTTCCCAAGCTAATAAGGAAACAAGTCAATAACATAGGGATTCCTTGGACTTACTCAGCCAAGCCAACACCAGACAATCACATCCCAACATAGCCAAACCCTCTACCAGATGGGTTCCTTGGACTTACTCAGCCAAGCCAACACAAGGATGCACTTCACAACAAAATACCATTGTTGGGCATGAAGGAGAAACGTTTGGAAACCACAACAGAAATGGCAGATATGAAAAACAACCCAGGGGAACAAACCATGTTCAGGAAACGCTCATGGACATCCCAAGAGCAAAAACGACCTCTATTCACACCTGATTCGTGAACTCAAGTTCAGACAACGCCTATGGGAATTTTGGGAGCAACTCCAGCCTCAGCAACCACCCCAAACGGGATTCCCTGTTGCACATTCACGTAGCAACACAAAAACACAGAAAAAAAATGTGAGGGGAAACGCACAGGTAGACAAAAATGTGAAGGGGAAAGCTCTACAAGCTTTCCTGCGTGAGGGAGTGCCCCCAACTTGCTCACAGGGCAGAAACGACCTATTCAACCCCAAAAACGTGGCTCCCTTCTTCCCATTTGCCCAGCAACACAGAAAAACTGAATCTGGGCATGGAGAATGAGGAGAACGACTCAACCCGTGAAGGAGAAAATGGCAACCCCCAAATCGTGAAGGAGAGTGCTCCCCCAGCTGCGTGAGAGTGCCCTCAAATCGTGAAGGAGATTAATGCCTAGGATCTCCCCCAAAACGCGTGAGGGAGACCCATGTGAATGAGGAATGGGTGAGGAATCCTAGGCATGAGCTCTTACTTGCCCAAGAAGACAAGAAAACGTTTTTCCCCAAAAATGATCTCCCCCATCCCAAGGCATTAACTTAACTCAACCACTCTGGATGACTGGGCAGAAAAGACAAAAAGGGTAGTTGACAGATTGATGGGTTTTCCCCTTGACATTCGGCTTTTCCCCATTGGCTCAAGGGTTCAAATGTTTCCCCTCCCTATTCCTTGTGAAATCATGCCCCCATCTCTTTAACGTTGCGGTGCATAGCTAGTTGTGGTATTTTTATTAATTGCATAGTTACACGATGTCTCGAAACATATTGTGCCTGGTTAGCACATAAACCGCCGGCATCAATTTTTAATTGTCGAAACATAAAATAGTAAATCCATGGTGGAGCCTTTTCCTTGAGCTCCACAACATGAGTTATTAACGCTCTTTACATCATATGCAATTCAATACCATGGGGTCAAAACCAGGGTGTCACATTCCCCTCCCCCTTCAATAGCACTGTCCTCGGTGCTTTAAAAATTTAACAAAATGCTACACTAGCACTGTTCTCAGTGCTCTGTAAAATTGAACCAAAAATGGATGTGCCAATCACATGGTATCCTCTAGCTCCCACATAGCCTCTTCAGGACCGCGGTGCTTCCTCTGCACCTTTATCTGTCCAATGGCACGATCTAGAACTCTTCCACATCCTTGCTTGAATGCATTTGCACACACCACAGGATCTTTTTCTGGTCTTGGAGAATCCTTCTCCTCGGCTTGGAACATTTCTACCGTCTTTGGCAACCAACAATACCTATGCTCAAGCCCCAAACAATGAGTTAATTCCCATGTTAGTATTCACAAGATTTTCCAAAATCATAGATGAATCACATGCACATGTATATTGACATAAAATCAACAAAAAATTTCCAAGTGAACCAAATACTCATCTACATAAGTAGCTTCTTTTGGTTCCACAGGTATCCGACTTGGCTTTATACAACCATGGCACTCACAACCCTGCCCCACCCCACACCTGGGTGTGCATTAAAGGGTAGCCAAATTTCTGCAAGCCTCGGATAACCTAAAAATACCTCTCAACCGAGGTTTGACAGCTCCGTTCTTGAGCCCAACACCTCTTTGGGTGCTTCAATGGCAGTTCTGTTCAAGAGCCTGCACCTCCTCTAGGTTCTTACCAAGCTCAGGTGCTTCCTTTTCGAACACCATAATGAATTTAATTCATATGTCAGATTCATTCCTACAGGATGCAATCTATAACAAGATTTTCAAAATCATGGCAGCATCATATGCTCATGTATATTTACAGAAAATTGACAACAACAAAAGTTTGATAAGTAAACCAAATACTTATTTGTATAACATCTCTCAACCAGTATCTGGTCAACCTGCTTCAAAACCTAACACCTCCTTGGGTGCTCAATGGAAGCTCTCGTTTACAGGCCTAACACCTTTTCCAATGCTTACCAATGCTCAGGCGCTTCCTTTCCAGGAACCATAACAGATTAATTCACATGTCAGATTCATTTTTGCAAGATTTATTTCTTAACAAGATTTCTAAAATCTTAGCTGAATCATTATGTATAGGTGTAATTACAGAAAATCAACTAGGATTTTCCAAGTAATCCAATACTTATCTATATAGCATCTCTCAACCGAGATTCGATCAGCCCTGCTTCAGAGCCCAATGCCTCCTTGGGTGCTTAATGACAGCTCTGGCTTAAGGGCCTAGCACCTCCTCCAAGTGCTTACCAATGCTCAGGTGCTTCCTTTCCAGACATCATAATACCTAGGGGTTATTCTCTTCATGGAGCCCCCACTCTCGTGGCAGCCCCCTTACGACGTGAATGTGTGCGGAAAAAAATCTAACCGGATGTCTTACACCCTAGGCGTCCCCAGTGATGCATACCAGTGCCTAGCTGGCAAGGGGGAGAAGCTATGTACCCAAGTAAATCCTTCCAGAGGAGCCATGTACTCCCTGTACATGTTTTCATCGTCTCACATGCGTTATATACAGACATGCAGTTTACATCAGATGTCATTATAAAATTTCAAACATAGGTTTCAAAACCTATTCCAAAGACATCCCTCTGAGAAGCTATGTACACCTCATACATCCTTCCGAGGAGCTATGTACGTCTAGTACATATTTTCATTATCTCACATCCTTCCGAGGAGCCATGTACATCTAGTACATATTTTCATCATCTCACTTGCGTTACATACAAGCATGCAGTTTATATGAGATGTCATCATAAAGAAAAATATTCAATCATAGGTTTCCAAACCTATTCCAAACACATTCCTCCAAGAAGCTATGTACACCCAGTACATCCTTCTGAGGAACCATGTACACCTAGTACATATTTTCATCATCTCACCTGTGTTACATACAAGCATGCAATTTATTTGAGATGTCATCATAAAGAAAAATCCAATCATAGATTTCCAAACCTATTCCAAACACATTCCTCTAAGAAGCTATGTACACCCAGTACATCCTTCCGAGGAACCATGTACACCTAGTACATCCTTCCGAGGAGTTATGTATTCCAAACACATATGTCCGAGAAGCTATGTACTCCAGGGGCGTACTTCCACCATCTCACCTGCATTACATACAAGCATACAGTTCACATGAGATGTCATCATAAAATTTCAATCATAGATTTTCAAATCTATTTCATGCATACATGATTTTCCAAATATTAAACAATCAATAACATTGATAGTCAAATAAAAATCTGAGTTCACAATTCTACTTCCTGCATAAAATTAGATTTTTGCAACCATGAGGCCATCCTCATATTATTTGGCTTTTGCAAGTGGGAGTACTTATCCCTCACTTACACATGCTTCCCAAAACCTGGACATCCACATACAACATGTCATCCTAACACCATTTTAAATCAGCCAAACAGTCACAGTTAGCAACAGGAAACCTCATACATCAAGCAATGCAAAACAAGCATATCCATTGTTAGCATGATTCAAAACCATCACAGGAGATCACAGTCTCCCATAATCAACAAAAAACTTGCAATTTGAAGTTTCAAAATTTGTTCTCAATCATGAGATCCTTCTCATGGCACATGGCAGCTTCCTACCCTGGGTTTCATTGGGCACAACCATACTGCTCTACTCAGGCCATTCTACCTGTAGTCTTCATGAAGTCCTCATATGTATGCACATACACACAAGGGCCATTTCCTCATGGAACTACAAGTTCACATGCAAGCTTCCTCAGCCTATACATAGACTCAACCTTACCTGCAAAATATCCTTCAATGAACCTCTTGCAATATCCTGCAAGTCCCACAAAATATCTTACATCTGTTAGCTTTCTTGGAGCAGGCCAACTCATCATGGCCTCAATCTGTTCAGGGTCCACATATATTCATTTATCTGAGATAATGTGACCCAATTAATGAATTCTATCCTCTTAGAAGTCACATTTTCTCATCCTTGCATACCTCTTATGCTTCCTGAGCAATTTCAAAGTCAACCTCAAATGTTCCACATGTTCTTCCTCATTCTTAGAATACATAAGAATGCCATCAAGGAGACCATTTTCTCATCCTTGCATACCTCTTATGCTTCCTGAGCAATTTCAAAGTCAGCCTCAAATGTTCCACATGTTCTTCCTCATTCTTAGAATACATAAGAATGCCATCAAGGAGAACCTTTTCTCATCCTTGCATACCTCTTATGCTTCCTGAGCAATTTCAAAGTCAGCCTCAAATGTTCCACATGTTCTTCCTCATTCTTAGAATACATAAGAATTCCATCAAGGAGAACAAGAACAAACCTGTCCAGATACTTACTTGAAAACATTATTCATGAGGCACATGAATGTAGCTGGTGCATTTGTGAAACCAAATGGTACCACCACAAACTCATAAGATCCATACCTTATTTTGAAAGTTGTCTTATGAACATCTTCATCCTTGATCCTTACCTGCTGGTAACCAAACCTTAAGTCAATCTTCGAAAACACCTTTGCTCCTCTCATTTGATCAAAGAGGTCATTAATCCTAGGAAAATGATACATGTTCTTCACAGTGACATTGTTCAACTATCTGAACCAATACACAACCAGAGTGTATCATCTTTCTCTTTCTTAAACCAAACTGGTGCTCCCCATGGGGACACATTTGGCATGTTATACTTCTTTTCCCACAATTCTTGTGGCTACATCTTCAGCTTTAGCATTTCTAGTGTACTCACCCTGTAGGGTGTCTTGGACACCGGTGCTTTACCTGGCACAATTTCAATTGTAAAATCGATGTCCCTCTTTGGAGGAAACTTTGAAATTTCATCAGGAAAAACATTCCTGAATTACTATACCACATGACAGCCCTCCAACCTAGGAGTATCATTCTTTGTTGCCTCCAAAACATGAGCTGCATACACTCTGCAACCTTTCCCACATAACTTCTTCAACTGCATTGCTGAAGATTTCCTTCCAGGGATCACTTTGGGAAAGCCTTTCACAACCCTTAGGTTGCATTTTTCATCCAAGCACTCAAAAGTCTTGTTGTAACAATCAAGTTGTGCTTCTGACCAATCCATTCCAATGAGTATATCATAGGATCCAAGTGGCAAAACATTCAGATCTGCACCAGTGACTAACCCATCCATGACCAATGGGCATTTCTTACCACCTCACTGACTTTCCTCCTGGTTCCAGTGGCTAGTTGGACTAACCATGATCCTTTATGCTTTGACTTCTTCAAAGTGCACATCTCAACAAGTCCAAGGGTGAAATAGCAGGTTAATCAAAATAGAACAATCTACCCAGCAATTTCACCCTCAACTTCCACCACAGTTGAGTTATGACCTGCCTGGGGTCTTCTAACACTACACAAATTTTAGGAATGGTCCCTGCTTCCTGACCCACAGTTTCAGCTTCACAATAGTGAACATATTCCCCTGTCAATGGTCCAATTATGTCTTTGCTCAAGCACCCATCCTATGCTTCACAATCTGCATAGATGTGCTTCAATACCATCTTCATATGGTGTCCCTTCATCCATAACAGAATGATGTTTTGCTTTCATAATTCTTCTTCCAAGGTGACTCCCTCTCTATCATAATACAATCTTGATTCTGCTTTATAGAAATGTCCTTGTACATTTCTTTTTCTCCCTTTATCTTCTTATCATCTTCAACCGACTGTCTCAGGGGGACGACGAGGGTCAAGGTGGCTTGCCCCCTTCATTTTTTTTTTGTAAATCATTGGATTTTGCGCAATCTGGCGCATAAACTCACTGCCATTTTTCATCTTTATGGCACCTGTAAATCCCAATGGAAAACCTGCTACAATTCACTATTTCGACCGAACTCAACTTTTCCACCCGATCAACAAACCCACCAAAGTTTTTCGACATGTCAGCTAAACTCACCTTTTCCTTCCGACGTGTCAACAAAACTTATCATTTCCTTCCAATCAGAAAAACTCGTCGTTTTCCTCTGACGTGTCGATAGAACTCGTCGAGTTCATCCGATGTATCGCCAAACTTTCCCTTTTCTTCCGATCAGCAACTCATCAAACTTTTCTGACGTATCGAAAAAACTCACCAAGTTCACTCGTCTTTTCTTGCCGATAGGGGAAATTCCGACACTATACAAATTTTGAAAATTTTTATCTCTTTCTTCCTGCCATCGGCTCAACTCGACAATTTCCTCCGACAAGTGTCGACAAAACTCGCTTTTTGCTTCCAACATAGGAACACTTAGAAAAAATTTCTTCTTCGCGGTGATCTCGATAAATCTTGTCGAGATGTATCGACGAGACTCACTGACTTCGCCCAACATGCATCGGCGAAACTCATCGAGTTCACCCGACACGTTCCATACTTTGAAAAAATTCCGAAGATTTTTCTCTTTTCTCTGTCGTCAGCGAAACTCGCCATATCCATCCGATGTGTGTCAGCAAAACTCATACTTTTCTGCCGACAGGAAGATTCCATCACTTAGAAAAATTTTGAACAATTTTCTTACTTCCGTCGTCAACAAACTTACGAAACTTTTTCGACAGCGATCTCGACAACCCTTGCCGAGATGTATCGGCTTAAGTCGACGAGTTCGCCCGACACGCTTCGGCACAACTCTGCCGACTCAGCCGACGTTTATCGGCAAAACTCGAAAAACATAGCCGATACAACACTTCGAATACTAAGAAAATTTTCTGAAAATTTTATTTCTTCTCCTTCTTTGTCGGCTCCATTCATCTTTTCACACCGATGCCATCGACGCAACTCGGCTTTTCTTGTCGACACTCAATCTTCAACACTTAGAAAATTTTCAAAATTTTCTTCCTTCCTTCCTCTTACTCATCAGCTCCCTTCAGCCTTTCACGACGACGCCATCGGCTCCACTCAGGCAGTTCAGCTGACACGTATCGGTGGAACTCGGCCAACTGAGCCGACATGCACATTTTTCATCACTTAGAAAAATTTCTGAATTTTTTTTTCTCTGTTTGTTGCTTTTCCTGCTGACCACAGAGGGTGATCCTGCCTCTGTCAATTGTTCAACTTGGCCCATTGAGGCCCAATGCTGCAACATAGCTCTAATACCACAATGTCACGTCCCCACCCCTATACCAGGGAGAGAACGCGACTATAATGCTATCAAATCCAAGCAATTTAGCCCCATGAACACAATAATAAAAATGTATTGAACATAAAAACATACATGTACCGATGCATAACAATTGCAATATACAACGGAAGAAATTACATTTATGCAAGATTTCAACATGTCCATATTTCATTAAACAAATACATTTGCAAAGATTGAATGCACAAGAATACTTATCTTGTGAAGAAGATTCCCCGCAACTAGCTATGTCGCGGCAACGTTCCACCCAACCATAGGCCAGTGCGCTCATCAATCTCTCAGCAGCACTGCCACCCCCGAGCTAGGCATGATTCCACAAGGAACTAGGGAACAACAGCAGGCTCACACATATCCAAAACATATATCCACAGTCAAGCCAACATACCTCTGGGTTTCACAGACTGTCCAACCAAGCCAATAAGGAATTGGGTTTCCCAACCTAATAAGACAACAAGTCAATAACATAGGGGTTCCTTGGACTTACTCATCCAATCCAACACCAGACAATCACATCCCAACATAGGCAAACCCTCTACCAGATGGGTTCCTTGGACTTACTCAGCCAAGCCAACACAAGGATGCACTTCACAACAAAATACCATTGCTGGGCATGAAGGAGAAACGTTTGGAAACCACAACAGAAATGGCAGATGGGAAAAACAACCCAGGGGAACAAACCATGTTCAGGAAACGTTCATGGATATCCCAAGAGCAAAAACGACCTCTATTCACACTCGATTCATGAACTCAAGTTCAGAAAAAACCTATGGGAATTTTGGGAGCAACTCCAGCCTCAGCAACCACCCCAAATGGGATTCCCTGTTGCACATTCACGCAGCAACACAAAAACACAGAAGAAAAAAAAACGTGAGGGGAAACGCACAAGTAGACAAAAACGTGAAGGGGAAAGCTCTACAAGCTTTCCTACATGAGGGAGTGCCCCCAACTTACTCACAGGGCAGAAACGACCTCTTCAACCCCAAAAACGTGGCTCCCTTCTTCCCATTCGCCCAACAACACAGAAGAACTGAATCTGGGCATGGAGAATGAGGAGAACGGCTCAACCCGTGGAGGAGAAAACATCAGCACCCAAATCATGAAGGAGAGTGCTCCCCCTACTGCGTGAGAGTGCCCTCAAATCGTGAAGGAGAGTAATGCCTAGGAGCTCCCCCAAAATGCGTGAGGGAGACCCACATGAATGAGGAATGGGTGAGGAATCACAGGCATGGGCTCTTACTTGCCCAAGAAGACAAGAAAACTTTTTTCCCCAAAAATGGTCTTCCCCATCCCAAGGCATTAATTTAACTCAACCACTATGGATGACTGGGCAAAAAAGACAAAAAGGGTAGTTGACAGCTTGATGGGTTTTCCCTTTGACATTCGGCTTTTCCCCATTGGCTCAAAGGTTCGAATGTTTCCCCTCCCTATTCCTTGTGAAATCATGCCCCCATCTCTTTAACGTTGCGACGCATAGCTAGTTGTGGTATTTTTATTAATTGCATAGTGACATGATGTCTCGAAACATGTTGTGCCTGGATAGCACATAAACAGTCAGTATCGATTTTTAATTTCCGCAACATAAAATACTAAATCCATGGTGGGGCCTTTTCCTTGAGCTCCACACCACGAGTTATTAACGCGCTTTACATCATATGCAATTCAATACCATGGGGTCAAAATCGAGGTGTTACACATGGGATGTCTACTACCATGCCCAAGGATGAAAGGGGGTTGGGCTTAATTGATGTTACAACACAAAGCAGTATTTTGGTGGAAAAGTGGGTGGTGAGATGTCTTGAGGGCTCAACACCTTGGCAAGTCTTGTTTTGGCATCAGATACTCTCTGCACAAAACAGTGGCAGATTTTATGGGATCCCCCCTCGTTGTTTCAAGTCAGTGGGTCCATTTTGTTTAGGATTATTTGGGCACCTTGGAGATCAATGGTAAGCTTGGTCTGTTGGCAATGGGAGGGTAGTCGACAGGGTGGGATCTTAGCACTCACTCAATCTGGAGTTCGCGTAATCAAGGGGATTGTGTGGCGAAGATATCGCACATTTAGGCACACCATCTAAATCAAAAGGGCATCTTTTATTGGCGTAATTTAGTGGACCTAGGGGATTGTGCATGGAAGGAGTGTAGATAGCCTGCTAAGGGGATTTGTATGGAAAAGATTCCATGCATTCATACACATAGTCTAATTATGAAGGGCATCTTTTATTGGCATGATTTATGGGACAAGGGGGCCATGCATGTAAGGAATGGAGAATTGGAGATAGTTGGCTCACGAGTTTGGTTTCTTGACCTCTAATCGTCCCTAGATCATGGAGTTGTGTGGATTTATCCCGAAGTTTGAGCTCTTCAAGTTAAACATTGGTATCCCCAATCCTTTTTGGAGGGATTGGTGGTAGGGCATTAGTTCCCTGTTGCTTTAGTATGATTCTTGCCATCTTTATTATGCACTTCACTAGTGGCACGTCCTCTCACAAATGCTCAATGCATGTTGAACTTTGTCTAATCCAAAGCTCATTAGGTTCATCATCTTCACAGTGTGGTTAGTGCAGCTCTCTTACAAGTTGTGTATTTTTGCATGGTTGGTTACTTATCAAGGGATTGCATCCAAGACCAAGTTGGCCAATATTAGTCTCTTAAACGGATTTTTCTGTGTGTCAACAGCTAGAGACAATCAAGCCTACTATCGGATTGCTAGACAATGTTGGAGTTTCCTTAAGGATCAACATCTTGACCTGTTTAAAAAAAGATGTATCGACGGACTACACTATTTGGGAATGGGCAGTCGATTGTTTATGATTCATTTATTGGTATCTGGCATTGTTTACAGATTCCCACGCTTTTTGTGAAAGGAAGCTCAAGTGTAAGTATGTGTTTGATCAAGGAATGAGTTCTATGTCTATTGTTATTGTTTTATGAAGAGATGAAGCACGTCACCAATTGTTGGCTATAGGTGCATGGTTGATTACAGATACCAAAAGTTTGGCTCTTTATGATGATGATGATGATGATGATGTTTAACGTCCACTAAGACCGGATTGGTCTATCGGACCTAAAGAAACAGATTATTGGCAGTGATAGTTCACCGCTGAGTGCTTTACAAGTCTAGCTTTATAATTCTAACAGAAATTTCCTACAAAACTTGGATCTGTCTATGAAATTTATTCTAGCTGTCCGTATTATGCATTCTTGCTAGCTTCATTTTTGCTGGCTTCTTGTCTTTATGTATACTCTAACTTTAGTTTTGCTTTAGTTAGCCTTGGAAAGAGATTATGACAATCATATACCTTTCTACACTTTGCATTTTTATATATAAATATGTTTAATATGTAAATACAAGAAATTTTTAAATATACACTTTTATTAAAAACCTAAGGGATTTCCATTTCAAACACTTGTCATTTTGAAAAGAAAAGAAATCAATATATTAGTGCTTATTGCTTATTGGTTGCACTTCCTTACTGTGACTCTTTGTTTTTTAATACTATTATCATATCAATTTTAGATATAAGAACATTGCATGAAGCCATTCTCAATGATTCATCCCAACAGACAACTCTGAAGCCACTCTCATTTCTCTAACCAAGCATAGTAATCTTGTGTTGACAAGGCACTTTAAGTTCCCATACACAGTTCACCACTATAGCAAAAGAGTGCAATACAAGACATGTCCCACTCCTACAAATTATGAAGTACATCATCTTTCATAGTAGTTAGAGAATTGGATGGTATCAAGATTGTCAAAGATGTGATTGTGGTAGAGAATTGGATGGTATCAAGATTGTCCAAGATGTGATTGTGGACGATTCTATTGATGCATTGGAAATATTGTTAGAGAAGTGCGACCAAATGGAAGGGGAAAATATGACCAATTGAAATAAAGATTGTAGCATAACCTTGCAGAGTTCATCACACGCAAAAGCCAGTGTAGTAGCTCAGAAACATGATTTGAAAATATAGCTAATTATAGTGATCATTTTCAGAAGCCAACTCAAGACTCATTCTCATGTGTTTGCCTCATGCCATAATCTCAACTTGCTTACTTCTAGAATTACAGATGCGAATCAATGAAAATTGAGCTCGAGAAACATCACTCCTTCCACCTACCCATCTTCGAGAATATCTCATCTCCTCCCACCTACCCATCTTCAAGAAGATCTCATCTCCTCCTTTCAGCTACATAGATTTGTTGTGCCATACCTTCAGGTCCCAAAAAGCTCCAACAAATCCAAACACCAGATTAAGATAGTGGCGGTGATCCATCATGCTTCTAAACAAAGCAAACATTCAGGATAAGATGGTGTTGAACTCGGATTAGGTACTTGGGTACAAGCCTTATGCATCCATGTTTGGTGCATTGAGTTTAATTGCATATCGATTGCATGTGCCAACATGCATTGGAAAGAAACTGTAGAAGCGTATATACCTAGGGATGACCTGTGAACCCAAGTGGCATTGATAACAATAGTTATTTAATCATGTGAAGTGCTTTATAGAACTTTGTATCTATTTTCTTCAAATCATGTATTGGCTTCATTAGTTGTTTATATTTTGCATTTTAGATTTTAGATTTTAGGGTGGATGAGGAAGGGTACTTTTCCTAAATTGCTAGAAGATGAAACAAGTGTATTATCTAAATTTATTTTATGCCTGTCATTTCAAATTTGAAATAAATAATTCTTGTGTGTGTGTGTGTGTGTGTGTGTGTTTGTGTGTGTGCGTCAAAAATATCTTTGTTTACATGTGATAACATGTAGTTGAGGCATGGATAACGAGCAATTGGTGGCACTTAATTTGTGACCTTTTGATGCTCATCGGCCACAAGTATAGTGGTTGTGCTAGTTACAACCAAAGAAATTATTTGTTCATGTGCATTAGTTTAGGGTTTAGTGCATTATATGCATTAGTTCATGTGCATGGATCTATTTTCTCTGTTACAAACATCACTTATATATAGGCAACATTGGGATATATCAAGATGCTAACTCACTAGCGATATATAGGAAATATATCACTCGATATTTTCACCGATTTTTTGACAATTTTTTCTCAATTTTATCGCAATTTTTTAGCGATTTTTTTCTCAATTTTATTGCAATTTTTACCGATTTTTTCAAATATATTCATATTTTTTGGAATATATGATTTTTTTGCATTTTTGTATTTTTCGTATTTTTTAAGTTCCAAACTTTGATGACATTTTGGCTGATAAATCCCATAATTTGTTTTTTAACCCTTGAGGATATTTTAGCCCACCCTATATTTATATTTATAGCTTTGTTTTGTTGCACTATTTGCAGTAGCTTATTACTTCATTGTTTTTTTTATTTTTTATTATGGTCTAGTTCATAGATCTAATGTATGTTACTTGCTTTTGTTATAGTTGATTAAATTAAAGGAAAAAAATTTTAAAAAGTTCATTGACTATGTCCATGTCATAGCCACCTTACCGATTCTGTGTTTCCTTGTTAAAATGCTTATGTAACACTTTGTTAAAATGTTGATGTAACACTTATTGTTTCCACTTAGTTGAGTTTCTATTCACAACTTGTCACTCATTGAGATTGCTCATCGTGACCAGCTTGGTTGTAGTGCTCGTCGTGGCTAGATGGGCTGTAGTGCTCATTATGACATAATATGTTGACGCAGCCAATATATCCATTCATTAAAGAGATTCTGCAACACTCATACATCCCATATTTTCAGTGAAGCAATGCAATAATAGGATCCTTGTGGTAGCTCGAAGATCCTCACATTAGAATCTTACTCAGCATTCAGAAAAGATACGATGCATAAGGTTTAACCATGCAATTTCAAACCAGCCATTACTATTTAACTCATACAGTGTAACATTTAAAATCGATTTCAATACTAAAAGCAAAGAGTAAGCTACATCATTTACAAATGGTACTCATCTTTTAAATGGAGTAATTATGGAACATATTATCATATGACAACACCACTTAGTTTTAGGTATTCTTGCTCCATTGTTGATCCTAAGTTGGGGCGTTGGTATGACAAATAGGTAATGGCACAAGGTTAAATTACTCTTAATCTTACCGTTCTCACTATCCTCCTCGTTAGAACAAAGTAAAGACATACAAGCCTAGACTCGCTAGAACAAGAAGAGAGCCATAGTAACGCATGTCCTCGAACGCAAAGACGCTATAGTTTTAGATATCGTATGTGTTGCTAACGTACTTGCCGAAACAAGAAATCCTTGCCAACCTCCTCATTCGGATAACGGAAAACTCTAGTCCTTGCTAGAACAAGGAATATCCTGATAGTCTCTATATTCTATTACCATGGCTTCATGGGAGCAAATATGTAACTTGCAAATAGGACACAAAGTATGAGAGAACCACTACCACAAGGTTACAGTTCCACACAGTTTGTCCCTCATAATGCGATATTGGTATGCCTGGTTCATCGAACAATCGTTGTCAAGCACCTTCCTTGCTGGTGCGTATGTGTAACCTCTTCATGGTCAAGAATTACTCCTACCCAATCTCAAAATGCTATATATTAAGGAGATCAAAACATTATTGCAGTTTATTAGTTTTCAAAGAGTAATGGAAATCCTGTGTGCAGATATATGAATCTCCACGCAGCAGGAGATACCGAGGAAGGTGCTCTTTCCCAATGTGCGTTTCCTCTCTCCACATGCTTCACTCAAAAGATGAAATTGATAAGTGGTTGATAGAATCTTTAACTTATACCCATAATTACATATGAGTAGGTGACATTTTATGTACCGCTTGACACCCAAGATGAAATACATAGCCAGTTCATAGAATCTTGAACTTCTACACCCATAATCTCATTAGGGTAGAGATAATATCTCTTCTGTACCAACGCCTCTTTCGTAACGGGCCCTAACGCCTCCTCTCTTTTATAATGGCCTTGGTCTTGAACACTCGTTATACAAATTAGGATGTCCTCCATTGGTTTGAATTTAATAAATACACATATTTACATCAAGTACCAAGGTCCCAAAATTGGTACCTTGGTACGGATCACAACTGCACTAGTTCCAATTAGACAGACAAAATGTGTCCATTTATCGCTCTTATGGGCATTGCCTCCTAATCATTAGACTTTAAAAGCTGCAAGCAAATGAAATTTAAAGTCACTTAAAAATTACACTTACATTCAAAATATGATGAACCCGAATGCATAACAAAACAGACTCACGAAACAACAAATTCAACTTCTCTCCACATTTTTATTGATCATAACAAATAAAAAAGGAAAGTTGGGGCAATAACCTTTGCGCTCAATTTACCCACCATGGATCCATTATGTATTACTTTCTTATCTTGTTTAAAGGAAAACATTAGGTTTCAAATGAGTGCAGCAGTTTAGTTATCAACTAGAGATTAGGAGGCAAACTTCTGCAACCAAAAAAACTTCGTCGAGCACAAGAATCTCTAATCACCAAAACTTACTGCCAGAGAATCTCGTTGGAAAGCCTCAGACATTGAATCATGCCTAATGGGAATTTAGTACTCCTTGTTTCAGTTGATAGATTATCACAGAATGTTCGTCAAGGGTGAAATGGGCAAAATTCAGTTCCTTTTAGTCAGATTTCTTAGGGTTTTAACCTTAAAAGAAAGATTACCCGAGTATATTTCTATGCTAGAAGGACAATTTACCCTGTTTTATTGAGTTTGATCTCTTGCAGATTCAGAAAAAGTGAGAAATAATGAACAGCTCTCCATTACACTCCAAGGATGCCTAATCAAAATTGAAGCTTTCAACTACTAGACATACTCTTTATCAGAGTAGCTTTGCACACTGAACTTCGTACCATGGGAGTCTCAGAATAATTACGAAATGAAACATCCCTTTAGCTTCATTTAATACAGGTAAAAAAAGGTTATTAGTTTGCCGACACACATACTACTATGTTGAATATTCATTATTGATACATAGAATCTAGCAGCAAAGCAAAATAAGGGTAAAATTGCAGGTTAAACTTAGATATTCAATAATTTTTATTTCATTTATTAGTTACTAGAAGATAATTTCAGCAGTTACATTTGGAGCTTTGATATGGCTGTCATGGTAAACAAAAACATAGTCTTCAGAAACACAAGAGAGAGAATCACTGGGGCAAAATGAACTCCCTTGAGCTCTTAGTTTCTCATTATATTTATATTAAAAACCCTTCGATCAAAGTTGACCAAATCATGATACACCAACTTAATTGTCAAGCTCTGCACTACTTGCCAACGGCTAAAATACTAAACGTTTTTACAAGTAAAAAATAACGTCACTTTTATTTTTTATTATTATTAACTAATCTACCTAGAACTGTGCACCTTTATGGAGTTGTGCCCCTTAGGAGAACGTGTTCATTGGAAGATGTGCCTACATGCTCCACATCAGTTCCTCCTGATTTATAGATGGAAAGCATCCCTGCTTTCCTCTGTTTAGGAAGGGCGCTATACCAAGTTGGAGTTATAGGAATACCCAAAATTCTATCATCCTGCAAAAGGTTGCTAAAGAGTTGCATATATCTCATTCCTTGCCTTAAGACAATACTTAATTTGTTAATTAATAGTTTCTAGAGCTGCATACACTCAGCCTAATATACCAAGTCCCAAAATAGGCTTCACTGTCTTAACTCATGACTCACGATCCATGTTGAACTCATATCTTTCAGTAAAAGGAATGCATTGCAAAGACTCTTTAAGACATGACTCACGATCCATGTTGAACTCATATCTTTCAGTAAAAGGAATGCATTGCAAAGACTCTTCAAAGTAGAATTTCCTTCTCCATTTATGCTTTCTTCATTTTTGAAAACCTTGAGACTTGGAACTTTGGAAGCAATATACTACCCCAGATTTATATGATTTCAAATTTGACACCTGTAATGTCCTCTTCTACTTAAGCATCAGAAGCACCCGCTAACCTATTTAATTCTCATAGGTTCGAGCAGGTATCATGGAAAAAGGGAATTGACTGAGGACAGGTAATACCAGGAGCATAGTAGAGCATTCATTCAGTATTATTAAGTCATCAGTATAGTAAAGAAAAGCCTTGTTTCTTCAGGATTAAAGTCAACAAGCAATTAAAATTGCATGCATGCAAAAAGTAAAGTGCAAACCCTAAAAGTGACATGCAAACCCTAAAAGTACATGCTAAAACTATATAAGAAGGGTAGATGAACCAAAAAAATCATCCATGATTATTATTATTGAGTTTGGTTTCTAGAGCAGCGGCAGGCGTCGCGGCAGCAAGTTGGGGTTGGAGACGAAGGTCTTCAGCTAGCAAGTGTTTCGGTAGTGAAATCTGTCTACCCTGTAGATTTTTCACTAGTTTTCAGCCACCGGTTTCAAGTAAAATTTATATCATTGTTTATGACATTCTCAGAAAAATAAAGTGCTGGAAATACACAAAAATTTTCAGACTTAAAACACTGCTGTAAACAATCTTTTCAGTGACAAGAAATAAAAATCAGCACGCCTTTTAATCACACAGAACACTAGGATTTTTTTGGCCAATGGCCCTGGAAAAAACCCACTAGAGGAAAACCAGTCAGAGAGAGAGTATTTTTATTTTTTCAGGAGAAGTTTATCATTTACAACAATACACAGAAAATATCAAACCAACTTATCTCAACCCGGAAGATAAATTTCTGTCTCGATTTGCGTGCCGAGCAGCAAAAATCAAACTCTGATTTTTTCTGTTTTTTGCCTCGATTTTCGTGCCATTGTACGGACGAACTGTACAGACCGTATGGACCTCGAAATCCGTGCCCAAAAAAAAATTCTCGAAAATCGTGCCCAAAAATCTACCTCAAAAATCATGCTTGCTGCGTCGAAAACCTTACCGTACGGACTGTACGGACCAGCAATAAACGCTGTTGTCTTCACCTCAATTTCTATGCCCTCTTTGCTACTGTCCTTTCCCTCGATTTGTGTGCTGCAAAATTTTTCCTCTTGCTCAGGGAAAATGGAAACTTTCTCTCTTCTCTCTCTCAGCTCTCTCTTCTCACTTCAATCTGCAAAAGTGAGAAAAAATGTCTTTCCCATGCCTTTTTGAGAAAACCCTAGGGTGAGTCTAATCTAACAGTGGAGATTAGATTAGATCAAAGGCTGAAATTAAATGCTCATATTTTATTTCTAAAATATTAATTTCACTCACCCACTTAAATTTATCAAAAAGTGATTTTAATGCTCTAAAATCAAATTAAATGCTTTTACTTAAGTCATTTAATGCAAGGGTCACTTTATGCCCCCTCTCTAAGTGACTAAGGAAAAAGTAACTAGAGGAACACTTCCCTAGGTACAAAACTAAAACTCCCTCTTACCAAGGAAGGTGTTCTGCACCACTCCCAACTTGTCTTTGAAGAAGACAAACTTGCCCCTCCCCAAAGACTTCGTCAGAATGTCTACTACCTGCTCATCTGTGGAAATGTACTAAAGCATCACTGCCCCTCTCTGAACATAGTCTCGGATGAAATGGTACCTGATCTCAATGTGCTTTGACCTGTCATGGAAAACCGGATTCTTAGAAAGCTAAATGCAACTCTGATTGTCACAGTAAATAACCGTAGGCCTAAGCTCTAGCAACTTGTGAAGCCACAAGGCCTTGCAGCTGGCCAAACTAGTTGCCATGTACTCAGCCTCTGCAGTACTCAATGCAATGGGTTTCTGCTTTCGACTGAACCACGACACTGCTGCCGAGCCCAAACTGAAACAACATCTGGAAGTGCTCTTCCGATCTACCACACTACCTGCCCAATCTGAATCTGTATAGCCAACCAATCTGGTCCCCTCTGACCTCCTGTAGTCCAAACCAAAATCCACTATCCCTGAAAGATAGCGCAACACATGTTTTGCAGCGACCCAATGCACACTCCTAGGCTCAACCATGAACTAGCTAAGAGTGTTCACTGGAAAACACAAATCTGGCCAAGTGTTGACCAGATACATCAATGACCCAATAAGATGACGGTATAAAGTAGGATCCACCAACTCTCCCTCAGAAGCATGAAGCTTCTTCCAGTTGATGATCATAGGTGTCGACATAGGCCTGCAATCCTCCATCCTGAATCTCCTCAAAATATCAACCGCATACTTTCCCTGCCCCAGGAAAATGTCCAAGCTCCTTCCAAACCTCCAATCCCAAAAAATAATGCATCAACCCAATATCAGTCATCTCGTACTCTGCTGCAAGATCCTTCTTGCAAGCTGCAATGGGTCTCTCTCCCCCTGTGATAAACAAGTGATCAACATATAGCAGAAGAACAAGTGGATCATCTCCGACCATGATGAAGTAGAGATTCGGATCTGCTTCACTCTTCTGAAACCCCATACTCAGCAAGAATCAATCCTGGAGTACCAAGCTCTTGGAGCTTGCTTCAGCCCATAAAGGGCCTTCTTCAACCTACATACATGTGTCTCTCTGTCATGTATCTCAAATCCTTGAGGCTGCTCAATGTAAATCTCCTCCTGTATGATCCCATTGAGAAATGTGGTCTTCACATCCATCTGATGGATCTTCCAACCCATTTCTGCCGCAATGGAAATCAATGCCCTAATAGACGTATAACGAGCAACCGGCGCAAAAGTCTCATCATAATCAATGCCCTCAACCTGTGAAAACCCTCGCGCTACAAACCTGGCTTTGTACTTCTCCACATTCCAATCTGCCGCATGCTTCAGCTTGTAAAGCCAACGAGAAGTCACCACTGACTTCCCCTCCGGTCTCATAACAATCTCCCATACATCATTCTTTATGATGGAATGGTACTCATCCATCATGGCATCTCTCCATACCGAATGCTGGGAGGCCTCCTCAAAAGTAGAAGACTCAGAATCTCGTGTACAAGCCACCAACACCATGCCCAATCTGTCAGGCATCTTGATGGCTCTCACCTTGTCACTGGGTGTCCCAGCCTTTAAGGCATCCTTCAAGGTCTCTCGAAGCCACTTAGGTTTCTTCTTCCCTGAACGTTCTTCCCACACTGGCCTTTCCTCATCTGAAGAACTACCAGAGCTAGAAGCCCCGATCACCTGTGAACCTGAAGCTGGTGTGCCAACAGCAGGTGTACCTTGTAATCCTGATCCCGATCCTCTGTAAGGTATACCTGTAATAGTAGACCCATCACCTGTCCCCGAAGACCCTGCTGGCCTAACCACTAAACCTGGTGAACTTGTGCCAACACTCTGTGGTCCTGTAACCCCGAAAACCTGTGATCCTGACTGCTGCGTAGATGGAACCTGTGCCACAACCTAAGGTGCAGGGACCTACTGCTCTCCCTACTCTGACTCTCTCGACCTCCTGAAGGCTCACTCCTCCTTAAACTTCACATCCCTCCTCACCACCACTTTCCTCTGAGAGGGAAGATAAATGCGGAAGGCCTTCGCAATTTCACCATAACCCACAAAGATGCCCTTCTCTACAGTGGACTCCAACTTTGTCCTCTTCTCTGAAGGGACATGAGAGTAAGTCATACTACCAAATATACGAAAATGGCCAACTTCAGGCTTCTTTCCTGAAAAGCACTCCTCAGGTGTCATATTTCACACTGCTTGATGGGGACACCTATTCTGAAGGTATACAGCGGTGTTGCAAGCCTCAGCCCAGAGAAAGAAAGGAAGTCACTAGTCATGTAACATAGCTCGAGCTGCTCCAACAATGGACCTGTTCTTCCTCTCTGCTACTCCATTCTGCTCTGGAGTATATGGAACTGTCAACTGTCTTCTGATCCCCTCCTGTCTGCAAAATCCATCAAACTCCTTGTTGGTATACTCACCCCCGTTATCCGATCTCAAGACTAGGATCTTCCTCCTTGTTTGGTTCTCCACAAGAGCTTTGAACTCTTGGAACCTCTGCAAGACTTCCTCAGACTTCTTGCTCTTCAGAAAGTAGATCCAGGTCTTCCTAGAATGGTCATCAATAAATGTCACATAATACTCGTATCCTCTCAAGGACACAGAAGACATAGGTCCGCATAAGTTTGAATGTATCAAGTCAAGAGTACCAGCTGACCTGCTATCATTGCTCGGAAAAGCAGTCTTGGTGTACTTTCCCAAAGCACACCCCCTGCACACATCGCTCTGCCCTGTGCTGAACTCCAGTAAACCTGTCACCATGTGCCTCAACAACCCCAAGGTTGGATGATGCAAGTGAGCCATCCTCCTATGCCAAAGCTCACACAACTCACTGCTGCTGCTATGTGCTAAAGCATGTTGCGGCTGAAACAAGAGCCTATATAGTTTCCCACATCTCGCTCCAATGGCAACTGAAGAAGATGGTCCTGCAGTCTTGGGAAACATATGCACGTGTCCATCAATGAAATACACCCCAAGACCCTGATCCTCGATCATGGAAACTGACACTAGGTTCTTCTTCAGCCCAGGCACATACAATACATCCTGCAATACCATGGGACTCATGGACTCCCTCTGAAATGTAATGGTCCCACATCCAACTACACTGACTATTGAGTCATCTCCCAACACAACCTCCACATCTGTATCTGCCTATGAAAGCTCGGAGAACATCTCACGAGCACCTATCATGTGGCTCGAGGCTCCACTATCTATGTACCAAGTGCTAGAAGTAGATGCACTGTAAGAATGGTCTGTCACATAAGAAAATTCCCTCTGTCTGTCAACATCCGCACTGGTGAGAATGAATGCTCTCTCTCTCTCAATATGCCCAGTGCATAGTGAAAACTCACTCTGAAATCTAGCTGCAAATCATCGATCTCAGCTGACGCGACAGTCTGCTACTTCTTCTTCTTGTTCCGACACGTAGCAGCATAGTGTCTCATCTTGTGACATGCAAAGCACTTCATAGTGCCCATATCCTTCTTCTGCCCATCCTGCTGCTGCTTGGCCCCACCCTTCTTGGGACCCTTCTTGCTCTTCTTCTTCTCCTTCGCTGTCAATGCCACATCCTCCTCATCCCCTCTACTAGTAGATCCATTGCACTGCACGAAACCCCTCCGAGTCTCCTCCTGAACAAAGTCATCACATACTCTGTCCCAAGATGGTAAGTTCTCTCTGGCCACCAACCCCTGAACAAACACAGCCCAAGGTGCAGTCACCCCATTCAGGGTTGTCCGCACTAACTTAGGAGCATCAATGGCCACCCCAACAGCTGCAAGCTCATCTCTCACCTGAGAGATCCTAGTAAGATAAGTCATACATGCCTCTCCTTTAACCATCTTAACGTTCTTCAACTTCTCTCTAAGTACCATCTTCCTGTTTTCATTAGTACTAGCAAACAAACCAGTTAAAG
>LPNX010469857.1:189437-210127 GCA_001517045.1 Pseudotsuga menziesii | reverse complement strand
CCTTCTTGGATCCCAATCTGTTTCGCTTCACCGAATGGATGAAGCCATATGTGCTCCAGTTCCTCTCTGCTGATGAGGAACTAGCAACTTGTGACAAGATCTTGACGACCAATTTTTGGATATTTGGAATTTCCCCACCATGGATGTTCCACCAATTAAGTGGGCTTAGTCTGGTCTTGTCCTGCATAGTCTCAATATTTGCACCCAAATTTCAAAGTAAAACTCTCATATCTTAAATGAATTTGAAATGATCTAAGAAAATCATATTGAAATAACAATGATTTTGATGCTTAAGATGAAAAAGGATCATTACCTGCACCCAAACCCTCAGATCTCACAAAATGTGAAAACTCCTCACGAATCATATAGGCAATATCAGGATCTACAAATAGCTTTCTCAAAGCTTTCTTATATCCTTGTGAGACTTCTGGGTCGTTGTTTGGCAGAGTTCTTTTTGGATCATTTAGCAACTCTGCGGAATAATATTTAGGATTCAGTGCATAGGCCAAAAGGTGTAATGAAGTGGTCATCTTGTTCCACCTTTTGGTCAATATGTCTTTTACTTCTTTGTAAAAGACTTCATTTGGGTCTTGCTCCTTGGCATTGATGACCACTCTTATCTTCTCTATCATGGAGTCAATGCCCTCATACACCTCTCCCAAATTGGGCTTGTCTGTGTCAAACATACGTATCAAATCCACAATTGGCTTAGTAAATGCCAAGAGGTATTCCACCTTATCCCACCATTCATCATCAACAACCAACCTCTTCACTGCTTGTGCTCTTTCAGTTTGGGATTGCCTCCACTGATTCCAAAGATAACTACATACCATTGATTGTAAAGATTCCTTCACCTGCATAAGCCTCGTCAAGACTATGATGTGAGAGGCAAAACGAGTCTCTGCAACCTGCAAGTGACAACTCAAGATTTCAATAAATTAAAATCTAATTCTAAAAATTAAAATTTAGAGTCATAACTATAAGATTTATGAAACAAACTTTACAAGTTTAAACTTTAGATTTTTGGTACCTTAAGAAGCTCCAACTTTGCAAATTCCCTGTAAATGCCTTGGGACATGTGGTGGTTTGTGATGAAGGCTTGTATTTCCTTTGCCTCCTCAAAAATAAGTCGCATCCACTCAATTTGAGTCCCCATCTTGCTCAACATTAGGTTCAATGAATGAACAGCACAAGGGGTCCAAAAGATGTGCTAATATTTGCCTTCAACAATTAGGCCCGCTGCTCTGTATACTGTTGCATTGTCTGTTATGACCTGGACAACATTTTTTGCCCCCACAAATTCAATTGCTTCTATCAAGATGTTAGCAATGAATTGATCATCTTTTTGCTGCCCCTCACAATCCACTGCCTTCAAAAACATTGCCCCTTTAGGGCTTTGAGCAATCACATTGATCAAAGGCCTATTCCTTTGATCTTTCCATCCATCAGAAATGATGGACACCCCTGATAAGCGCCATGAATGACGAATGGGGTTCAATGCACCCTCCAAACGTAGCTTCTCACCTGTGAACAATGTAGTGCGGATCTTCTCATAACCAGGGCCAACGTATCCTATTGGGGCTTTATTAACTTCTCTAATCATCTCTACCCAATAAGGAGATCGCACAAGGTTAAAAGGAAGGCCATTTGCATAAATGCACCGACCTATAGCTTCATCCGCTGTGGCTCGAGCATCATTATTAAAACTCTTTTCAAGCGGTCCCAAATTAGACCGCTTGAAGTTCGAACTAAAAGGACTACCAGTTTCATGATCATCATGAGAGGGAAATTGAGTCTTTGATGAATATGCCCCCATTCTTGTAGGTTGTTTGAATTGATTCATTTGAAAGGAAGCATTTGACTCATTTGCTTTAGCATCTGCCTCATCCTGTTCTTTCTTATATTTTGCGAGTTTTTCTTTGCTCAAACCCTTTCCATCTTTTCCATCCGATTTAGGTGGACCGATACATACTCGAATGCCATTGTTCTTTATCCCAAGCAAATGTGCTTTCACTCAAGTGTAGGATGCCTTGAATTCTTTTTGACATTCACTGCAAATCCATATTAGCGAACCCCCTCCTTGGATCTTCCCCACAACAGTGACATATTTCCAAAGAGGAGACTTTGGATCAGTTTTCTCTATGGAGGCAGATTCAATTTCCTGTTCCCCAACATTCACAGATGACGATTCCATGATGATGATGCAGTCTGCAAATGAATAGTAACCTGTACCCTGGGGCCTGTAGGACCAAAAAAATACAATATTACAAAGTTACAAACTGATCATCAATTATGAATTATCAATATGCTGTTAGAAGTCTGTATGCATAATCAATTCAGTGAATCAGTAGTCTATATCAGAGTCTCGGACTTCAAAAGTTCAATATATATTATACATAATTAATCTCAGGCAAATTTAGATTATGATGGCTCTACTGGACAAAATTCCAAATTTAGCAATGGCTCTATAATGACTCTATAATTATTAATAAGCCTGAAATCAAAAGAAAATTAAAAATTTGGACTTCGCAGGCACTTAAAATTTACAGTGAAGTCAAAAGCTTGGAAATGAAAACATGCTTGGATAACAGCTGAAAAATGCAGAAGATAAATCTGCCACAGAACAAAACCCCATCCAAGATTCCAAACTTGCATAAATAGTAATACTAGTCAACTATTGGAATTCGAGTCTTTTCCTGAAGTTACATAGACATTTGCAGTTTTTCCATCTGATTTAGTCAAACAGAGAAGAATGTAAAGGCATTTATACCCCTTTCATAAGGTCATTTTTCTTTCCTCTGAAATATGCGTTGAGTTCTGAATGTGCTAATTTACTTGCACATAAATATAAAATATATGGATTTGATTTAAGCATCTCTACTAGTTTATTTAAACAAATGTAATCTCTGTTACAAAATAGTTAAATAAATAATCATTATAGTGTAAGCTGTTTCTAGCAGTCTATATTAAAAAGTTAAAACGTGATATTTATTAAAACAATCAAATAAATGCATCAAATAGCATATTTCACATTGTCATTATTAAATTATTTCTTTAATTTTAATACTTCCGTGTTTTTATTATGATATTATCATTGATTTCAATTGTCAACTGGGTCTATACTCTATAGTCTCACATTGTCATTACTCATTAATAGGATTTTCTTTAATTTTAAATTTTAATACTTCGTGTTCTTATTTACATTGATTTCAATTGCCAACTGGGTCTAGTCTAGATGATTTGAGAAGGGTGTTATCCACTCAATCTGAGATGAATTCAAGCAAGATATTGTCCCCATAAATCATTAAAATACTATAATACATGTTATAAAGTTTTATGCTCATGAATGCTTATTTATAGATGATTTTTTTTAAATTGAATATCCTTAATTATGCAACATGTTTGATTTCTGCAAATGTTATTAAAATTATTCACCAGACAGGAAAGACCCTGAAATGAGCTTTTTGTCCATATATGATGATGCTTTAGGAGAGCTAAGGAGTTCTCAAATCAAGTTCATGTCATGCAGAATGACCAGAATTAGCATACAATGAGATTCTCGAAGAAAATAAGATCATCCCAAATGCATTACTCCTCCATTAAGTTTAATCAATGAAAAATGTGATGCCAAGTCTTAAATTAAAAATAAAGGCTGACAGTTCGAACAGTGAACTCCTTAAGGCTTAAAAATTAAAATAATTAGTAATTAGTAATTACCCTCTTTTGAAAATTGAAGGTCATCCAAGTGAAGCCAACTCTAAACTTCAGATTTAAGCCTTAAGCCTCAAGGCTGATAGTTCAATCCGCCGCGGTGAGGCTAACCATCACCACATGGCACAGATTCTGGACAGTGGAAACAATAAAAAAAATTCATAACTCGTGGCAATATAATTGTAAGCTTTTAGTTGCTCTATGATCAGTTGAAAGCAATCTGATTCTTATCATAATTTATTATGTCATTTTTAAATTATAGTTGAAGATGCAAACAAACATTGGAACCACATGAATTCTTGAGTTTATAATTTGAAAATTTGCATCACTTTCTCACTTTTTGTTTGTGTAAATTCTATTGAGTAGATGTGATACAATGAACCATGTGTGTTTCCTACGTTAACAGACTCACTTGGTTTAGACCTATGGTATGCAATTATAGGCAGCCCAGGAATAACATCAGTATTTAACTAAAGTTGAAGGAAGTCAAGCATGAGGTTTTGTCAACGATAGTGGTTCTCCAGTTGCATACATTGGCAGTCTTTGCACAGAAATGGACAAGGACAAATTGCAGACCTAGAATCTCAGCAAATCCTAGCAGCAGATGTAAGGGATAAACCCCAAATTTTGATATACAGCAAGACTAAATAGCATCTGTAGACCTATGGCGAATTGGATAACCAGTGACCTGCTGTAGGAGGTTATTTCAGACATGTTTCTTCCAGAATCCATAGAGAAAGAGCAACATACCAACAAAGGGATCTATCTTGTTGAAGAAGAATGCGCCCAGACCTACTTTCAGGCTGCTCATTGCTTGTGCTGCCTCGGTGCTCACTACTTGAGCTCAATGCTGGTGCCCACGGGTGTGTTGAGAGACGAGGGAGGCCAGCGTAGGTTACAACATAAAAAGACAACCATTTAGTAATTTTTTAATTGACAGGCGGGCCAAATCATATCCGGGATTTTTAATGGGCCAAACGTATCCGGGTTTGCTGATGCGGATCAAAATCTAGCCCGATCCGTTTCCGATTTTGCTCGATCTGTTTCCGTTTTGCCCGATCCGTTTCCATTTTGCCCGATCCGTTTCCGATTTCACCCGATCCATATCCAAAATTAATGATCCGTATCCGAGCCAAATCAGTGCCGTATCCCATCCGTATCCGTATCGGATTCGGGGATCGGCGTATCCGGGGGGTGAAAGTGCTGTTTCCGGTAACTTAGCTTGAAAGTGCAAGGTACTGAAATGAAATTGAGATGCTTGCAAGATGTACTTGTAAAATGAAAGCCTTGAAAAGCAAGGACTTTGAAACAAACAAAGAAACAGAAATGTGGGTAAGATGTTTTGCAATGTCTCTTGGTTTGTTTTAATAAATTTTATTAAAGTTGAAGTCTTTGATTAAGTTTTAGATCCGATGATGTAACTACCCCAATCTAGTATTTCTCAAGTCAAAGAGGGAATGCTGGTGCGCTCAAAACAGTGGAAACAAGTCCACCTGTAGCTCCCAGGTCAAACCCCAATGCCCCGATGCTCAACAAGGAGGACGTAGAACGCCTAGAGACCACCACGGTCTTCTACTCCAACTAGCTTTCGAGGTCTCTGTTTTTAATCAACCGGAAAAATAGCAAGATGGATGCCTGTTAAACTAGAGCCCCTAAGCCTCTCCGCTTTTCATACCCTTACCTGAGTTCCCTAAAGGGAGATAACAGTGGGGCAAAGGATACATGGACAGTTTAGGTTGTATATTTTAAATAAATTGCAGATTTGTTTTTATAGTAAGCAAAATGAATTACAGAATTAACAAGTTAATAGAGTCAACCTGAGTGTTATCCCTTATGGGAGGTGTCGGTACTTGATCTCTGGACAATTAAAAAATGAAATTGCTTTGCAGGAAAGTAAAAGATTGCAGAAAGTAAAGTGAGCTAATTAAGGTTTCCTAAAGCCCCCAAACCCCTCCGTTTTTCATACCCTTGATCCGAGTTCCCTAAAGGGAGATAACGAAGGGCAAAGGATACACGGACAATTTAGGTTGTATATTTTTTCAAAACAATAAAACTAGATGACAGAAAGTAAAAATCTAACTAAAAGTTTTGCTTGGAAAAGAAATGCTTGAAAAGTAAACTAATCTAAACCAAATATACTAACCACACATCAATCTCCCTAAAGGAGAAAGTGGGTAAAAAAAAACTAGAAAAATATTAGATCTACTTGAAAGAGAGAGCACAACTAGTGATCTACTTCCTACCTAATTACAATATGATTACAAATTACTTTGAAAGCCTTTAGAGAATACCCACGAGGAGACTCTCCCGAGGCTTACAAAATAATAAAGAAAAGATGAGAAAATATGAGGGTTTGAACCCCCTTTTGAAGTGGCTGAAAATTGAGATGTTTTGGTCCGATTGGGGCAGCGTTTCCTGTGTAAAACCTGCTAAAACCAGCAAGGAAAAGGTTGCTGGAAAGTGACAAAAAACTCCAACAAACTAGTTCAAATGTTAGTACCCAAAAAACTAGAAAGTATGGCAAAAATTTGGGTAAAAAAATGACTGAAAAAAGAAGTTTAGAGGGTTGCAAAATGCATTTCCAGCCACCTAAAACCCTGCAAAATATCAGATTTATGATTGATAAATATAGATTTAGTGTTTAGCCTTGGAGGCCCTCCTTCAAACCCTCGGTTCTACAAAACAAATGTGAGAAAAATCTACAAAATACAAGCAAGAGGTGAGTAACCAAAATGGATCTACAAAAACCTTTGTAGATGTAAAATAAACTACTCACAAACAATAGAAAATAACCATTTACTATCAAATCCCCTTTACAAAAACCTTTGCAAGAAGCACCTATGCATGTAAAAATAAATAAATCTCACAAAAAATTAAATATTTTACCTCAAGTTTGAAGAGAAGAGACCAAACACCCAAAAAAGATAGAGATCCTCCAAAGATTGATGTATTATAAACCCCAATAGAGCAACAACATTACAATACCCAAATAAAACTTGAGAGAGAAGAATAGAGAAGAGAGGGAGAAAAGGGAGTATTTTGGCAGCATAACCATGCTCCAAAGAATGATGATAAAATGAGAGGAGGGGCCTCTCTTTTATAGTTGAAAAAATCCAAAACCCATTCCCAAATCAAGGGTCCAAAACATAGATCTAAACTCTATCTCTCCTCCACCCTTAGATCTAGGTTTGTGGACTTTACAAGCCATCCACCAATCATAACCAAGGGTGCCTCTTCAAATCAATGGTTAAAAAGATAGATCCATGTCACAATGAAGTTTAACCCTTAGATCTAGGGTTTCCATGACTCAAGTGGAGCCCCCTTTGACTCAAATTTTAATTTTTATTATTTTTATTTTTTATCTTTTATTTTTTTAATCTTTTATTTTTTATATTTTATTTTATCTTTTATTTTTATCTATTTATTCTTTTTTTTTTATCTTTTTTTTTTATCTTTTATGTTTTATTTTTATCTCGGGCCTCCTTTGACTCAAATTTTGATTTTTTTATTGTTATTCTTATCTTTTTTTTTTAATCTTTTTTTTTATCTTTTATTAAGACAAGAGGGGCGCTCCACTTAAGAGATCTTCAAAAATTTATTTTGACCATGGGGGGGTTTATTTAAATGAAATTTTGACTATGATTAGCCACCCCCCAAACTTAATTACCATAGCCTTATTTGATTTTTTCCTTCAAAATCAAATAATTTAATTTTTCACCCTAGGAAAAAAATACCTTGTCTTAACCAAAATTGGTCTAACTTCCTAACCCCTTGTCAGAATGACATGGGATTTGAACCAATGGCTTAGGGGGTTTCATAGCATTTTCATTTACATTCATAGCCCCTATTACAAAATGTCAAGGTTCAAGAGATTACATTATTACATCAAAACTTTAATTAATTAACCACCAAATAGTAATAGTTAATTAATTAGGAAAAAATAAAAAAAATTAAAATTAAAATCCTAACGAAATTCCACAAGACTACAAGATATGGCTAGCATGGTCATGTACAACAACTTGAAACCTTAGCCACCTCATGGGCTTGATTATCAGAACGCTAATTCACCACTTTGGAGGATTGGTGAGTGAAAAACCCAACCAATTAAAATTGTTAATTAACAAAATTAACTGGAAGGGGAAAAAACACTCGGTGAAAAGGACTTCCCTGATAATAAAGTCCTTGTTGACATCCTTAGAGGAATGACCCATGCTGACATATAAAGTTACATTAATTATCCCACGCAAGGGAGCGGACATTTCGTGTACAAAAGGGCAGAATTGCCCTGCTGAGTTCCATGGTGCAAATTGTACAATATGTACATCTGCAATGTACATGACGTTGCGACCTAGTGGATATAGGTGGGCAACAGGACCCGAAGATACATTTCAGAGAGTTAGCACAACTCAAACAGACTGGCAGTGACGAGGCCTTCATATCGGAGTTTCAGAGAGTAGCAGTTACGGTGACGGATGTGTCCGAGAGCAGGTTGGTTATGTTATTTACAGAAGCCTTGACCAAACCTTTACGTGGATGGGTGAAAGCCTAGAAACCATCTACTCTACAGGATGCGATCAGTAGAACCCGAGATCTACAAGCTTCAGTTCCCAAGAACATGTTTCCGGTTAAGACAAATTTCCCAATAAAAGAGAAGGACAAAAAACCCTTCCAACAGGAATGGCCAAAGAAAAATTGGGTGGATGGCGACACTAGGAAGGAACTTAGACGGAAGAAATTGTGCTTCACTTGTCAGGAACAACGGATTCCAGGTCATAGGTGTGCAGGAAAAGGGAAAGCCCACTATATAGAAGCCTATTCAGATAATGAAGAGGATGAGTCGAAACAGGAGACAACCCAGGAACTGAGAATAGCAGAGGAGTCACTTAAGGGAGAATCACCAGGGAGAATTATTGCTACATTATCTGGAGTACCCAGGTTTCATACTCTTAGAGTTAGGGGAGTAGTGCAGGGCCATAGGGTAGGTGTTTTAATTGATGGGGGGCAACCCACAATTTCATAGATGCAACATGGGTGGGCTAGGCAAGGTATTCTTACAGAGAAATTTAAAGGATTCACAGTAGCAGTAGCAGGCAATAACAGTATGGAATGCAACCACTGGATTCCCAAACTAAATGTCACACTGGGGAACTACAATATGACCAACTCATTTTATGTGGTAAATGTAGCAAATACAAATGTAGTCTAAGGGGTTCAATGGCTTTATTCTATAAGGAAATATACTACGGAATATAGGGCAATGGAAATGGAATTCCAGGAACAGGATGGAAAACGGGTGGTCTTGAGGGACATGAACACTTATCCCCCCAAACCAATATCATCACAGAGGATGGAGGTCGTACTCAGACAGGAAGAAATAGAGTGGTCAGCCGAATGTTTTGTCACTTTTCAGAAGCCTCCAGATAACAACACCCAACATCTGGCAAATATACAGGCATTACTATAGAAACATGAGAAAGTATTCAGAGATCTTCCAGCAAGTCGACCGCCCGACAGAGGGTTCGAGCACATTATTGAGTTAGAGGAGGGAACATAGGCAGTCATCACCACTCCATACAGGCATCCCAAAAGGTACAAAGATGAGATAGAGAAAACAATTAAGGAATTGTTGGAACGACCGAGTTCTAGCCCATTTGCATCATCGGTAGTATTGGTAAAAAGAAAGATGGCACCTTACGGATGTGTATCGATTACAGGGCCCTCAACAAGAAAACCATAAAAAACAAGTACCCCATTCCCAGAATTGACGATTTTATGGACAAGGGGCAAAATACTTCTCCAAAATTGATCTCCGATCAGGGTATCATCAGATCCGAGTAAGGATCAAGATATTTCAAAAACAATTTTATGTTGCCACTTTGGTCATTATGAGTTCTTAGTCATGCCTTTTGGACTCACCAAGGCCCCAGCAACTTTTCAATCTTGCATGAACCACACCTTTAAGGCTCAATTGCGGAAATTTTTACTTGTGTTCTTTAATTTACAGGAACATTTGAGACACCTAGATGAGGTACTGGGAATCCTGGAAGAACAATCTTTTTTCACCAAAATGTCTAAATGTGAGTTTGGTATGCAAGAAATGTTATATCTAGGGCATGTCATAAGCAGCGATGGAGTACAAGTTCACATGGAAAAGATTAGAGCTGTCTTGGATTGCCCTACACAAAAAAATGTAACAGAATTGAAGGAATTTTTGGGCCTTTGCAGTTATTACAGTAGGTACGTTAAAGGGTTTTCTCAATTGACTGCACCACTCACAGATCTTACAAAGAAAGGGGCATTCAGCTGGACAGAAGGGGCACAACATACCTTTGGAAGAATGAAAAAATTATGAGTACATTACCCGATTTCATGCAGCCATTTATAGTAGAGTGTGATCCTTTAGGAGAAGGAATAGGGGCAATATTGATGCAAAACCATCACCCAAGTGCATTTGAAAGCGGAAAACTTAGAGATTATGAACGCCACTACTCTATATATGATGAGGAAATGCTAGCAATCTTAAACGCCTTAACAAAATTCAGGCAGTATTTGGTGGGAAGCAGGTTCAAAACTAAGACAGATCGCAACAACCTCAAATACTTCTTAGAACAAAAAGAGTTGAATGAACGTCAACAAGGTACATGCATACAACTTTGAAATAGAATATGTTAAGGGAAAGAACAATGTTGTAGCTAATGCGTTATCAAGACAACCAACCTCATTATCATTCATGAGTATATCTACCGACTAGAGGTCTCATCTCTTGGTTGAATATTCAAAAAATAAATTTGCTTGTGAGTTGTTAGACGAACAAATATAGGATGACAGGTACATGGTAATCGACGACATCATTTACTACAAGAATCGGATATACCTCATTCCAGAATCAGCTTTAAAGAAAAAGGTTTTACATGCATTGCATGATTCACCATTATTAGGCCATCAAGGGTTCTTAAAAACTTACAAACATATTAGAGAGAGGTTCTCATGGAAAGGCCTCAAGTAGGATGTAATACAGCATGTCCGAGAGTGCAGTATATGTCAACAGAATAAAATTGAACACACTCATCCAGCAAGGTTACTTCAGCCATTACCTATACCAAAGCAGAAATTGGAGAACATCTCGATGGATTTCATTACGGGTTTACCCAAGGTACAGGGACTAGATTGCTTATAAGTGGTAATAGATCGGTAGACAAAAATTGCTCACTTCTTTGCCTTTTCTATAGATTATTCTGCATCACAGGTAGTAGACTTGTTTTTCCAAGAAGTTTTCAAATAACATGGACTACCTAAGACCATTGTCAGTGATCGTGAGAGTAAATTCACAAGTGCCTTCTGGCAGGAGCTCTTCAGATTAGTGGGAACGAAATTAACTACTAGCACAAGTTATCATCCTCAGAGCAATGGGTAGACCAGATAGTCAACGAATGGATTGAGGGATATTTAAAAAATTATGTAGCAGGGCAACAAAGGACATGGATTAAATGGATACACCTAGGGGAATATTGTTATAATACCACTCACCATATGTCTATTAGGATGACTCCTTTCAAAGCTTTATGTGGCTATGAGGCACTAAACTTTGCAGCTTTAATCTTCGAAGATAACAGAGCACCTAAGGCAAAAGATTGGGTACAAGACAGTCAGGATATTCTCAAGGTGCTCAAAGAGAATCTACAGGCAACTCAAAACCAGCAGAAATTATACGCAGTGTTGTCGCTCCTAATCGGCGTGTGTGTGTCTAAGCCCAAAAGTAGGTACACCGGCCAGATGGCAACTGCAAAAAGAGCAGCCACTGTCACCACAATCCTCTCTTCCTCGCTTCATGTTGGCTCTTCTTGAACTCAAAGGGGGCTTCCCTAAGGTTAAGATCACTAAGGTAGGAAACAATGGTGTACAAGGTGAATAGAAGAGGTTGCCTTAGAGAAATGGTTGTAGTAGAATAGGTAATTTGAATGGGTGATGGAAGAAGGGAAGAATCATTCCTCAAGGAGAGACCAGTGTCTTTGTATCAGGAGGGGAAAATGGAGTCAAAAGAGAATTCAAGAGGGCCTTGTGTCATATGTGACTGAAGGGGAGAGATCGCATGATTGAGCAAACCCTGCTTAGTCTAGTGCTAAACGACCAAATTTACTTCTTCCTTTCTAGCTGCGGGAGGTGCGTTGTACACACAAGAGATCAATATCACACAATCAACCTAAATAAAATGTGAAGATCGATACTCGTGCAAGCATGCTTACAAAGGAGAAGAGAATAACAACTGCTAAACTTCTTCGCCTTCCAATGTGGTGAATACACCCCTCTATGGCCTCATACATAAGCATAGAAGAAAGAAAGTTGAATCTAGTAACTTTTACACTTATTGAAACTCATCAAGATAATGCCACACATCAAAGAGAATGCTCAATTAAACATCCAAAAAACACCTCTACTGAGTTTTTCTATTAAGTTATGGGGAAAAATACTCCCAGTTTTTTTTCCATCCCTTACAATGAAGAAGGCTTGCTTCTTTTATAGACCCAAAAATACCCTCCTACCTTTTTCTAAAAGTAAAAAATAATAATAAAAGAAAAGGAAAAAGTGGAAAAGGAATTTAGATCCACTTTTTCCTCCACTAATGTCTAAGAAAACCATTACATGACTAAAGAAAACATCCCCTTTTAACTAGTCATTTAAAAGCCAATGCAACCATGAGTGTCTACGACTCAACACTTATTTTAAAATAACTCACACTCAAGCCATTCGTTCCCACCCAAACGTGGGCAAGCAACTGCAACCAGATCATAGAAGTCGAGTGGGTATTTCTACGTGGGATTCCACAAGCAGCTAAAACTGTCAACTAAACATCAACTCAGCAAGTGATGCTCTCCTCAGCTGTCAACGCAAAATTGAAAATGTCGGTCCACAAAAAAGAGATTGCCACATGTGAATAATCAAATTTTGTGCGTAGAGTGAATACACGCCCTAAAACTGCTGGTGAGAAATGCCTTAAAGAACAGTGAGCTCTAACAAAGACGCCAATCATGGGGATAATTTATTTTGATGATGAGACCAACTGTGAACTGCTGTGAAACTCTACAAGATCATAGAGCTTGATCCGGGCGGTTGTCTGTGTAAAACTCTTTTCATGTAATCAACTACCACGTGATGTCTTCATATGCTAGCCTTCGACACCAATTTGGAACGCCAATCTGTGAAATGCATAATGAGAGTCTAAATACTGGCATTGAATGTTGAAGTCAGAGATATGATAGCTTGTTGGAACCCAGAATGAGCCAGATGCCAAGGAATGGGATCTCATGATCTCTGATCACACATAATTTTTGTTGCACCCCAAGCTTTGGCGTTAATTTTTTTTTTAATGACTCATTCAAACTGCGACCAACTGCTCAAAATATCAACAGGTGGATAGGTGTTGACTGCTCCAGAACTCATACACATAATGAAGATACTCCTCAGCAAATGCCATTCAATGAGATATTCCTTCCAGTCTGTCAATCAGTTGCGTAGGTGGATAGATGCTCCAAGCCATGGTCGAGCCACTTGACTCATCCGGAGGTGAAAGCTGGGTAAGTGTCGCTCCAAAATGTCCACGACTCATGCTATCAATAACTTGTTGCCAGATAATCAATGTAATCAATTGAGAGTACATAAGATCAGGGGTCAACAGGTGGCTATGCCAGCCACTCCCGAAACCTTACGCCACATGGAGACGCCACCACGACTTCCACGTAGTCAATGTCTTCAACACCACCCAACTCTTTAACAGTGGAAATGCCTAGATTTGTTCGGCTACTAAACATAAAGGCATGGGCAATGATTTCAACATAATCGCAACAACCCAAACTGCCCGTCAACTGCCGGATGTGAAAATGATACTTAGTGTTTATGGGTTGCTTCTGTTGTGTCAAGCCTTGGCGTCGAGTGATACTGGCGTGGATGAAATTGGCACCCAACGACTATGAGGAATAGCAGAAAAGGACCAAGCTCCACTTGTTCGGCAATTACTCGAGAAGCTCCGTGTATAGGAAAAATGCCATCAATTACTCGTGAGCAACACCCTAGACTCAGATCTCAGATGATAAAATTGACCATCAAATGTAATCAGACCACAAGGCTACGTAAAGAGTTCTGCGACAGATCATTCTCTCGGCATCCTCAATGAAATTTACCACTGTTAGACACCACCCACGCATTCTTCTCAGAGTGATTGCCACGAAGATTCTCGATTTCAGGTCCAATGATTTCCAGTGATGATTTGTTATATAATTTAGTGTTATCATCAAAAAATCATTGTTTGGACAAGCACACACTTTTCACAACTGGTGTACTTTGTGTAGCTCTTTCTATCAAATTTTGCTAGATCTGAACTGTAAAGCCTAGGAAATCACAAGGAGTTTAGCCACCATTGTTGCCACTTCTTTTGATTCGACAATGTCTTCTTTATATGTGCCATTATGTGTCGATCAACGAAGAATGGTGTGGTCTTTTTTCGCTTGTAAACCTGAAATTCTTTATTAGTGTTGACCGCTTCTCTACTAAAGATGAACTTCCATACAGACTGGACATTGGAATTTGTTTCCAAAACTAGATCTTCAATGTTTTGAGTATCTCCAATGTGGAACTTTGCCTAAAAACTCTTGTGTGTACTATTACAGCAATAAAGGTTCATCTTCAATCTGATGCTGCCCTACAGGAAATAAGAAAGGACAACCTGTAGCATACTAGTGACTGTAGGTGAACTCAAACAACCTCTGAAAATACATGCTACCAATTAGGTGGTAACATATGGCTCCATATGGGGACGTGTGCTCTTTGAAAGAGTACATGAGAACCTCGGCTTTCTTCTTCTTCTTCTTTCTTTTTTCTTTTTTTTTCTTTTTTTTTCTTATTATTATTATTATTGCAGACCAACTTCAAACTACTGAGTATAGTGGGGATGGCTCAATTCACATCCCAGAATCATACACAAAATAGAGGAAAGCATACTAAAACAAATTTTAAATGCTCCTGCAAGAGCTTTATTCTTCCTACCTACCTACTCTATCAAGTGACAAAAGGATGTCAAGTGAGATGATAGAGCCAATGGAGTCATCTCAGCTCCTCATCAATGATGAAACTTCTTCCCTTGTGTTTGGCTAATAACCAAAACAAGGTCTCATCAAATATGTTGTGAATGTGATTTGGAAATGCCATCAAAATATGTCTATCACATGAAATTTCATGCGGCAAACTTAAGCCATCTTTGAATTTTTTAACCATATAGCATGTTGGAGTACATGCTTCATTAATATAACACTGAAGAGGGCTTAAATAAGCAATGGGAAGCCCTTCTTCAATCTGTTTATTGCCATTCAAGAGCCTCTCATGAGGCAGATCTGCAATACAAGTGTTATTATTTTCAAAATATACCTGAGGTAGCTTCATATCTTCGATGTTAATATCAAGAAACTCTTCAGCAATATCTTCAATCAAGGGCCCTTGTAATGCTTCCACAACTAGATGTTCAATGATCTATTCTTTAAACTGCTTGCTTTGTTCTTCAAAGTGTTCTTCATGGATCTCTTCAGAATCAGGTCGTGTCTTAGGGAGGAGTGCATCATACTATTTGGCGAGCTGCTAAATCTCATCAACTGTCCCTTCATGCCAGCGAAGGAGGAAACTCTCAAAAAAACCTGCCATTGAGTCTATGCCTTCGTCCTAAAGGTCATAGAACCAACTAACCACATCCCCTTCCAAAGTTACAACAAATATGATCATAAGATCATCCTCATGATAAATATTAAAATCAGTCATCAACTTGCAAAAAGAGGCAATATGATGGGTCGTTGAATCATCATCATTTCCACAAAACTCTGGAACAACCTCATATACTTTCTTGTGATCATAGCAGTCATTAGGAAATCCATGGATATTTGAAAAATCTAGCAAGGTGAAGACTTCATGCAGGAGAGCACGAAGTCTTCCCTTTTTATCATCCATAGTCTCAAATAACGAGATACTAAACCTGAAAATGCATATATTCATACCTCAAAACGACCTATGAAATCGCCAAGGTGAGCTTGAAAATCCTTTCTGATTTATGAGTGTGCTCATCTCTACGCCCAATAAAGTCTTCAGATCTGCAAAAGGGCAAGGGCTTCATCCCTTCGTGGAGTCACCGTGTGAGAATCAGGATCTGCAATATGATCTCCCACAAATGTCAATGAAGCATAGTCTTCAAATCTACAGGAACTGGACTTTGTTCCCAGCAACGAAGCCAAAAATGTTGCCGCTCCTGACCGGCGTGCGTGTGTCAAAGCCCAAAAGTAGGCACACCGACCTAATGGCAACAACAAAAAGAGCAGCCACTGTCACCACACTCCTCTCTTCTTCGCTTCAAGTTGGCTCTTCTCCAACTCAAGGGGGGGCTTCCTTAAGGTTAAGATCACTAAGGCAAGAAACAATGGCGGACAAGGTGAAAAGAAGAGGATTCCTTAGAAAAATGGTTGTAGTATAATAAGTAATTTGAATGGGTGATGGAAGGGAAGAATCATTCCTCAAGGAGAGACCAGTGTCTTTGTATCAGGAGGGGAAAATGGAGTCAAAAGAGAATTCAAGAGGAGTCAAAAGAGAATTCAAGAGGGCCTTGTGTCATGACTCATATGTGACCGAGGGGGAGAGACCGCGTGATTGAGTAAACACTGCTCGGTCTAGTGCTAAACAACCAAATTTACTTCTTCCATTCTAGCTGCGGAAGGTGCGTTGTACACACAAGAGATCAATATCACACAATCAACCTAGATAAAATATGAAGATCGATACCCGTGCATGCATGCTTACAAAGCAGAAGAGAATAACAACTGCTAAACTTCTTCGCCTTCCAATGTGTTGAATACACCCCTCTATGGCCTCATACATAAACATAGAAGAAAGAAAGTTGAATTTAGTAATTTTTAAACTCATTGAAACTCATCAAGATAATGCCACACATCAAAGAGAATGCTCAATTAAACATCCAAAAAACACCTCTACTGAGTTTTTCTATTAAGTTCTGGGGAAAAATCCTCCCTCTTTTTTTTCCATCCCTTACAATGAAGAAGGCTTGCTTCTTTTATAGACCCAACAATACCCTCCTACCTTTTTCTAAAAGTAAAAATAATAATAAAAGAAAAGAAAAAAGTGGAAAAGGAATTTAGATCCACTTTTTCCTCCACTAATGTCTAAGAAAACCATTACTTGACTAAAGAAAACATCCCCCTTTTTACTAGTCATTTAAAAGCCAATGCAACCATGAGTGTCCACGACTCAACACTTATTTTTAATTAACTCGCACTCAAGCCATTCGTTCCCACCCAAATGTGGGCAACCAACTGCAACCAGATCATTGTAGTCGAGTGGGTATTTCCACGTGGGATTCCACAAGCAGCTAAAACTGTCAACTAAACATCAACTCGACAGGTGATGCTCTCCTCGGCTACCAACGGAAAATTAAAAATGTGGGTCCACGAAAAAGAGATTGCCACATGTGAATAATCAAATTTTGTGGGTAGAGTGAATACACGCCCTAAAATTGCTAGTGACAAACGCCTTAAAGAACAATGAGCTCTAACAAAGACGCCAATCATGGGGATAGTTTATTTTGATGATGAGACCAACTGTGAACTGCTGTGAAACTCTACTAGATCGTAGAGCTTGATCCAGGCAGTTGTCTGTGTAAAACTCTTTTCATGTAATCAACTACCACGTGATGTCTTCATACGCTAGCCTTCGACAACAATTTGAAAAGCCAATCTGTGAAATGCGCCATGACAGTCTAAATACTGATGTTGAATGCTGAAGTCAAAGATATGATAGCTTGTTGGAACCGATAATGAGCGGGATGCCAAGGAATGGTATCTCATGATCTCTGATCACACTTAATTTTTGTTGCACCCCAAGCTTTGGCGTTAATTTTGAAAAAACGACTCATTCAAACCGCGATCAACTGCTCAAAATATCAACAGGTGGATAGGCATTGACTGCTCCAAAACTCATACACATAATGCAGATACTCCTTGGCGACTACCATTCAGTATGATATTCCTTGCAGTCTGTCAATCGGCTGCGTAGGTGGATAGACGCTCCAAGCCATGGTCGAGCCACTTGACTCATCAGGAGGTGAAAGCTAGGTAAGTGTCGCTCCAAAGAATCCACGACTCATGATATCAATAAACTGTTGCCAGATAATCAATGTAATCAGTTGCCAATACATAAGATCCAGAGCCAATAGGTGGCTATGCCAGCCACTCCCGAAACCTTACGCCACATGGAGACGCCACCATGACTTCCATGTAATCAATGTCTTCAACACCACCCGACTCTTTAACGGTGGAAATGCCTGGATTTGCTCGGCTGCTAAACATAAATGCATGGGCTACGATTTCAACATAATCGCAGCAACCCAAACTTCTCGTCAACTGCCAGATGTGAAAATGATAATTAGTGCTTATCAGTTGCCTCTGCTGCGTCGAGTGATACTGGCGTGGATGAAATTGGCACCCAACGACTATGAGGAATAGCAGAAAAGGACCAAGCTAGAACATGTATTGTAGCATCCTAGTTTACAATTGCTTGAGGACAAGCAATTTCAAGTGGGGAAAACTGTAATGTCCTCTTCTGCTTAAGCATCAGAAGCACCCGCTAACCTATTTAAGTCCCATAGGTTTGAGCGGGTATTATGGATAAAGGGAATTGACTGAGGATAGGTAATACCAAGAGCAGAGTAGAGCATTCATTCAGTATAGTAAAGAAAAGCCTTGTTTCTATAGGCTTAAAGTCAACGAGCAATTAGAATTGCATGCATACAAAAAGTAAAGTGCAAACCCTAAAAGTGACATGCAAACCCTAAAAGTACATGCTAAAGCTATATAAGGGTAGTTGAACCAAAAAGATCATCCATGATTATTATTATTGAGTTTGGTTTTTAGAGCAGCAGGCGTCGCGGCAGCAAGTTGGCGTTGGAGACGAGGTCTTCAACTAGCAAGTGTTTTCAGCAGTGAACTCTATCTACCCTAGTCACTTCTGGAAAGATCATCCAAAACTATCGTCAGTTATTCATCATATTCATTCATGTTTAGCAATCCAGCAGACAGAGAGAGATTTTCTTGCAAGTTCACAGTTTGCTGTTGGGGAACAGCTGGAAATCCTTTGAACAATTCGTTGGGGCTCAGAATCTTAGAGTTACTTCCGCATGTCATCACTATTCTTCTCTGCAGGATCACACCACTATACTGGGTGATCATCATTCCATTCCTGGCACATCCGTGTTAAGATTTTTATCGTTTAATCAATATGATCTAGGATCTTATCTGAGAGAATAACATGCACAGCAATAATCACAAGAGACAAGAGACACAAAGATTTTTCCTCGAGGAAACTATAAAGGAGAAAACCCTGCAACTTCCTCAGAGATAGAATGAGCACCAATAGCAAAAGTAAAACCCAAAAGTACAAAGATGATCTCTGACAGTTGTTCTCTCTCTCACTTGTGCAAGCTACTCCTCTCACTCATGCGCTATTGTTGAGTGAATGTGTATATCAAATAGAGAGTCTCACTCTCTATTTATACTTAATTTCCACTTGACATTTACCCTACAGGGCCGACTTCTCTATGAGAGTCTAATAACCCTAATATAACTCAACTATGGGGTCTAATGCCCCGTGTTGCCAACATTTGTGTACCATAGTTGGGTTACCTGAAGAGCCGCCGGTTGTCAAACATGACCAATGTTTGATTGCAGTGTATCAGTTGATCTGTCTTTGTGTCTAGTCAGTTTTGGCTGGCCAGTTTTTTATTTGAGTAATTTTGACCATGGCCCCGCGGGATTTGTAATAAAATGTGCTAGTAGGGTGTTTTGAGTGGTTCGATCTCCTAAGACGTAGAATCTCAACTAAGGTATTCCAGGGAGTTTTTTTCCATTGACAATTATGCTTTGCCTATAGCCAAGTATAATTGACGAGGTTTGCTCCCGCTTCCACCAAAGCTGGAATGCCCGATTTTGAATTCTGGGCCTTGGGGGGTTATTAGAGCCCAACTAAGTGTATATAAACCTACTAGGCATTGTTAGAATAGAGCATGGTCATGTCCTAAGTCAAAAGGACTATTAAAAAAAATTCTGAAAAAATTTTACCGGACGCGGCAAAAAATTATTTTTTAAATTTTTGATTTTTTAATTATTTCCTAAGTTTTTTAATTAATTTTTCCATAATTTAAATGGAAAAATCCAGTTTGTAATAAGTTAGTCATCCGAAACCCGTTTTCAGTGATAGAAGGCTCTAACCTTAAGCCAAAAATCATTCTTGATTAGCCAACCAATCAGATCCAACTTTCAGATCATGAATCGGACATATAACGCGGATTTTCTCAAAAAAATCATTTTTGGGGAAAAGATTGACTATTTATTAAAAAATGATTATTTTGGAGAAAACCCAAGACTCTCCAAATTAATCCAAATTCAGTGAAATGAAATGCAGAGTGACATGTCAATGGGCATTTATGATGATTGGAGTTATCATAACTCAGCTTCAGTCAGCATTCAGTGAGTATTAAAGATATATTCAGTTAACGGTCTTGTCATCTCCAGCTAAACTCCCGAATTGGATGAGATGGAGAGCATTCATTAGTTTGATGATTTGATCGAGGCAGGGACTAATGTTTACATTATGATCTATTAGCAGTGGCTCCTCCAGACCTAGCAGCAGCTCCTCCATACCTAGCTCACGTCCTCTTCAACATGCTCACGCCCTCATCTACTCCTCACGCCCCTCTCTCCTCACAGGGGCGCCTTCACACGTGTGGGGTGATGTGTGCATTGGTTTCTATGCCTAGGGTTGGAGTGGGGGCGCCTTGCCTAGGTGGAGGCCTCCCCTCACTCTTAACTCTCCAGCTTAGGTTTTGTGCTCTCAGTGTTCAGCCGAGCCGGTTAGGTCTGGTTTTCTGGTTTTAGGGTTTTGGA
>LPNX010469857.1:143865-189317 GCA_001517045.1 Pseudotsuga menziesii | reverse complement strand
TTCTTTCATTGTATAAATAGAGGCTTCTTTAGCTCTATGGGGATGGATCTTTGATTGTAAACTTACTCTGTAAGAATTTGTAATGGCTTATGCTCATCTTTGCAATAAAATCAAGACTTTGGAGGTCCATGCAGCTCAGTACTTGTGGTGAATGAATTTTGTGAGGTGATTTATGTCCATCTATTTCATTTTAAATGCTCATATATGATCTAATCAATTAGTTTTAGAAGTCTACTGTTTAGAACGTAAAATCTTCCATTTACAGTTGTTAAGTTGGTTGATTATGCTAGTTTATTTAAAAGATTTCATGAGCAAGACATATTCGGTTATATTAATGTTGATGAGTCCTTATATTTATTAGCATGCTAGTTGATTGATCTCACTGGGCGTTTGAAGTGTTTTGATCTTGGACAGGATCTACCATCTTGGAGAAGGGTGTGAGCTCGGTTGCATCTAGCTCATCTTCAAGATCACAAGTTTTTCTTTGTTTAACACTGGTTTCTCTGCAGGATCTACAATAGCTTGGATGTTTCCAAGAAGAAGACTTTAAGAGTCTTTGTTTGCTTCAAGTTCCATCTCATAAAATCTTCTTTAAAGTTTGTACTTTGGTTACCGGTTACTTTAGGAAGCCCTAGCTTACCTCTTTCCATCCTTTGGCTTTCCTTCCCTTGCTTTATTTGGCTTGCTTTTCCTCTTTCCTCTTCGCTGTCCTCTTTTCCTTTGCCTTCACTTAGTTCGCTACCCTCTTTTTCACTGTTTTACAGCCCTCTTTTTCACCTTTTGGACAGCTCTCTTTTTACTGTTTGCTGCCCTCTTTTTGGCCTTTGGACAGCCCTCTTTCTTGCCTTTTGGACAGCCCTTTTTATCCTTGTCTCTCTCCCTTTCCGTAGTCTTTTCTCCTTTCTCCTTTCTCCTCTTTCATCACTGGTTTTTACCCCTCTTTGAGAGTTTAGTTTGTAGTTTTATGTCTTAATTTTTTTATTAACATATAACGTTTGAATTGTTTAAAGCTCTTACTTGCAGGAAGAATCGAGAAAAGCCCAAAGGCTAAAGGCAAGTAAGGAAGCAAACAAAGAACAAAAAGACAAATCTTCCCTTTTCTTTCCATCCCTTTCTCTTCCTGTTCTTTCAGGAAAAGGCAAAAGCAAAGTCATCAAAAATTGTAAAAAATGAATAAAAAAGCGAGTGGGATTATGGCTCCCACACCCCTCTTCCCCCATTTGGGGGAAGCCTGTATCGCCCCATTGTCATGCTTTGTTCATTTTTGTTTAATAAACTGCTAATGGTAGAATAGGGTAAAATAGTTGCATAATCATAAGTAAAGTAGTTCATGTTTTGATTAATTTATTATGTTTGAAAATGAAGTAAAAAATGATGATTTGATTGTTTACTTAGACATTGTATAATTTCTTACTGTTTACTTACCCCCTTGCTTTCCCGATTAGGGCCCTAAAAAGCCTGAAAGAGACTCTTGGGTAGTTAGATTTTTTATGTTTTTTATCTCTTTCAACTTTAACAAATTAATTAAGTCTCTTGAACTTGCAGTAACACAAGTTAAGAGCACTCTCTATCGGAGAGCATTCTTAGAACTGCATAAGGCATCTTAGATTAGCTAAGTCTCTTGAACCATTGTCATAAGACGGGGTCAAGAGCGCTCTCTGTCGGAGAGTCTTAATCAATTGATTTAATAAAATTTGCAACACACACACCCTAATTAATTAACTTCGTTCTCTCCTTGCCGGAGTATGCTCTGACCGACCTCAAAATCGAAATACCCAGAAATGGCATTGGATCTCTAATCTTGCAAGAGTAACTTAATAAAATTTAAACCCCCGTAACCAACGCATCGACGTTGTAGGGAATTTTCTAAAGTACTTCCCAGTAGAGGCGTCGGAACCCCGCTATCTAAGCTTTTTAGCTAGCTGGTCAATCTCTACAATACCAGCCTGGGATACTGTGCGAGCCCGACATGTCTTCAACAGAGTGAACTTGGATATTCTCCCGGCTTTTTGACAAACCTTCATTGACACCCTAATCAAGAGCACATAAAATTCTTAAAACCTACCAAGAGCACTCGCACAACCTAGTGTTCACTAGTTTGATTTCTAGACTTGTTATTTAATTCTTTGCGCATTTCAGTATTATTGACTCCATAAGGCACTGGTCCTTTTTAATCTGCATCATTACTTCATTTTGATCAATTGTCTGTGGCCGATTTTAGTTTCTATCTGTGAATGCGCAATTAATTAAGTCTGAAATCATTCTTCAGACTTAAATCATTAACTTGAGAGATAGCACCATTTGATCGAGATGATGAGAACAACAGCAGCAGTGACGATGATGATCCAGCGTTGAAGACCTGTTCCTATATGTATTGATGTATGTGTCAAGAGAATACCTTCTTAGTTAAGAGGGAGTGTTAATGTAATTGTAACTTCGGAAGATATTCACTTGTATATTTCATACGGTATTTTATTGTACCCCAACGGAGATGTTTATTCCTCCAATCGGGAGAGTCATTATTATATTTAAGTCATGTAAAGTCATTGAGGTTAACCCTCCTTTGTATGTCGGGGCATTAGACCCCAGAGTTAAGTTGTATCGGGGTTATTAGACTCTCCTAGAGAAGTTGGCCCTGTAGGGAAAAAGTCAAGTGGAAAATAGGTATAAATAGAGATTGTGACTCTCTATTTTAACACACACTCACTCATCAAGTGCGCATGAGAGAGAGAGAGGACAAGCTCACACAAGGGAGAGAAGAGAAGCTGTCGAAGATCATCTTTATACTTTTGGGTTTTACTTTTGCTACTGGTACTCATTCTATCTCTGAGGAAGTTACGGGGTTTTCTCCTTTATGGTTTCCCCAAGGAAAAATCTGTGTCTTTTGTCTCTTGTGATTATTGTTGTGCATGTTATTCTCTCAGATAAGATCCTAGATCATATTGAATAAACTGTAAAAATCTAACAAGTTTTATACTTTAAAAGATGTAACTACTTCTCTAACCAACTTAATCTTATGGTTGAGATGACTTTTACAAGATCTAGGGTTCTCACTTAATGCACTCTTATTTAATAATAATTCACTTTATTTATTAAATATCTTTTAAGTGAGACCCAATACAATAAAGTACAAAACATCATTTATTTACATATAACTCATCTTTTATGCATAAATACAGAAGGGACAAATTACATGTCCTATTTATCACACAACATCAAAACTATAAAGAGGACCTTCAGAGTTAACTTTTCAACACTCCCTCTTAACGAGTAAAGTCCGCAGCATTATCTCCATCTCTGACTCCTGCAACAGCGTCCTCCTTCTCTGGAATCAACCTCGGAAACATATGCTCTACCTCGAACTGAAACTCTGAAGCCTGAAACTCAACCTGATTCTCATCAACCTGCTCATATGCACCATCACTTGACTGGTTGAGCCTGTTATCCACTAATTTTGCATTTAGTGGATTTTCGGTGAGCCGTGAGAGTATTGAACAAGTACACTTGTTCATGGTCAGAGTTCAGAAGTCCGCCAACCTTTTTTTGGGAGTCTGTTCGAAAAAATTTGTAACACATGTTCATACCCCCTTGGGGAAATTGTGAAAAATGTCCTAGCATTTAATTTTTTATAAAAGGCTCGGCTTCTCGAACTTAAGCATCAAGCCGACTAGCCCAGAGTGTTTTTTCTCTTGGTTATTATTGGTTGTTGAACAAACGACTAATAATTTCTGAGTTTTTCACTCACACCTCTAAAGTTGGGGTAGTTGTCTTGGTGTTTTGGCCTTGGGAGGTTATTAGAGCCTTTGTGTCAGTGTTTTTCAACATGCTAGGCATTCGAATTGAGTCGTATGAACATGTACTAGGTCCCCCTAGAGTTTCGTTTGATTTCAAAAAAACTAAATTTTTTCCGTTTTTTAAGCCATTTTTTAATGGTTTAAATAGAAAGATTCAAAATGTAAAAAACGTGTGATCCGGAGTCTGTTTTTGGCGTGGTTGGGCTCATTTTCAAGCCCGGAGCAGCATCTTTACCCCATGGCCACTTTCACTATGCTTCGGCCAGCTAAAACACCCCGAAAGACATCATTTGGCTAACGAAGCATCAAAATAGCATTTAAATGCTAAATTTGGACAAAATGCACAAAAGTCTTCAAAAAGTCAAAAAAATAATATTTTAAAGGTGAGGTGACATAGCATGATGTCACCATTAGTCATACAACTCTCTTTAGCCTGAAGTGGAAATTAAACTTTGGTTTAAAAGGAAGCTACGAATTATTTGAAGAGGATGATGTGAATGTAAAAGCTCATGCTAGCATGTGACGTTGGGGTGTGAATGGGAATGTGTGGACCCATCTACAATTATAATATGGCAAGTATTAAATCATAGGTCTTTCCAATGCTACGAATGGTTTCAAGTTATAATGGTCATGTCAAGCACTAAAGGAGCTCACGCTAACAAGTATGGAGGTTGCGCTAGTTAAGGGAGTGAACCCCTCTTTGAATCCACGTCATTTAAGCTTGGGATGATCCATTCCTTTATCATACATCTAAGTTTTGAATCAAGGCATATATTTTATTGGTGAGATTCATTCACGTCATTGCGGTACCATTCGCGTGAAGGAGGAAGGGTCGCACGTGTGGTCTGGTTGGTGAGGGTTTTTGATGTGTTGGCATGTGTTGAGTGAAGAAGGTCAGTTCCTCTTCACTTCAACTCTGGTTCAGCTTAGTTTAGGCTCACTTCAACTCAGTTACATGTTGAGTTGATCTTCAGTTCATTAATTCCCCCTTGGGGCTTGGTTTTTGTATAAATAGAGGCTCTTCTTCCTCATTCTAAAGGATGGAAGGGACCTCTGCCCATTGTAATGCTGCCGAGATTTTAAGGAATAAAGTTGAAGACTTTGGAGGTCTACCGTGTGCAATTGAATGAATGCTTGTGCTATGAGGTGACATTGTAGAAGTTTGATTTTATTTGCTAATATTATTGATGGATCTAGCTTAGAAGGTTATTCTAAAACACGTAGGGTAAACATTTACAGTTGTTAATTTGTTTACTTGTGCTTTGCTTTCAAGAGGTAGGAAAGTAACCAAATATACTCAGTTGTATTGAGGTTCTTTTGATTTCTTGTTTTCTTACACACTAGATCTAATATTGTTGTGCAAGTATTGTCTCATAGTTTTGCAGGTCACTGATTCGAAGGGGGATTGGAACTCAGTTGTCTCTTGTCTTCCCTTTGGTACCTTTACAAGATTAATGCAATTTGTTGCAGGGACTCCAAGGCCATCAATAAAAAGGATCAAGAAACGGCTTGAATTTCCCCATCTTTCAAACTCAAAATTTCCTCTTTAGTTCTGGTTACTTTATAAATGCTTAAGTAAATTAGTTTCTTTTTTTAAAAGATTATTCAAAGGCTGATTTATTTAAGTACATTGCTAGATCCTAATCTTAAAGCTTTATTCTGAGTAGATCTAGATTGATTAGGTACTTAATCTTGTAATCATTTAAGTACTTAATTTTTTATGCTTTTAACGACTGATTTGGCACATGTGGTGTATTTCAGGTGGCTGGTTTTACATTTTTCATGCAAAGACAAGAGGAAGTGCTGCCGGAAAATTAAAGATCTAGGCCATCCAAGGCCTCTTGGAGCAACTTCCTTCTTCCTCTTCATTTTTCAAAACCTGTAAGTCTTTGGATCCAGATCTGTAAGGACCAAAGGCATCCACCTCTCATGAGCTTTGTAAATACCGTAATAAAAGACTTTGAGTAGGCTCTTCAGAGCCCACTCCCCATCCCCCTCTGGGGGGATTTGTGTCAGTGTCTTTTTTTAATGATTTTCCAATTTTAGTTAGTTTTATCTTTATTTCCGATTTAGTTGTTTATTTGATCAAGGAAGTAAAAGAAATACTTACCCCACGCTCTCCCAAGTACCCCGAAAAGGTGAAAGAGATTCGTGGTAGGATTAATTAGAAAATATTTCTTTTATTTATTTGTTCTTAATTTTTCAAATCAATCCAACCGTTGCTTTCTCGAGTACCTGAAAGGTGAAAGAGACTCTTCGGTCGTAATCTAAACAACTCATTGTTATGTCTCTAATAAAATAAACCAAGACTCCTTCCCCGTATGCTCTACACCACTGCAGCTTGTCTGATCAGTTGGTTGTATCAGAAAGGGATACGAGTTATTAGATTTAATAGGAAAATCCACACAAGTGATTTTTTCGAGAACTCGAGAGGTTGCAAAGGGTAATCACTACAGAGTCAGGGGGCTACTCCAAGCAGGTTCATCCTCGCCCCGTTAGACACTTGGTATTACCGCTTTAGCACTCAGTTCGAAGGGACTTGACTTGTTGGGCCAAACCCACAATTAACCCACGCCCTTAATTACTCATTAATAATTTTAAAACTGACCAATGAGACAACTGCAATACTTACACGACACAACAACACCCCACTTTTACAAGCACTCCATATTCATCGACACTGGTTTGTTTTACTGTCAATGCTTAAATCAATTATTGCGAAATGTCGTGAATGGTGCTTACATTGTCATATGTTGTTGATCTGATCTCTTTCTTGCAATAGTCTGTTGTGTTATTTTATCCATTTCATATTAACTCCTAGATTTAGTCTTTTCTTTCGTAGACTAAAAACCATATATTTTCTTTTAATAGGGACCACCCCCCTTGGCTTCGTTAGGAGTTAGCCTAAACGAAAGAGCTAGGATCAGGTGACAGCACCTAGCTCTTTGCTTTCCCCCAAGGCCACACCTTTCCCGCTTAGGGAAACAGCAGTTCAAAAGATTTCTGTTGACGGTGTGCTTTTGGTGAACAACAGAGCCTTCTGTCAGTGCTCTGGAGAGAGTCACTCTCCTCTTCAGGTCCATATCTATCAAATGCAGCACCATCCTCATCTTCTAACTCTGATAGCCATCCTCTTGCTCCTACTCCTGGTTGTACAATATGCCCTCTCAGGACATATAGTCTGTCCTTGCGATCACCCAATCAGATGGTGGTACCAACTAGCTCATCTCTCCGATACAGGAAGATATGACCAGACCTGATCATCATCCCATAGCCATCATCCTCGAAGGATGACACTGAGAGTTTACTCACTCTCATCCCAGGTACAAACAATACTCCATGAATATCGAGGAACTTTCCAAGGTCTAGTTGGAACCTGATTGCTCCAACCCCTCGTATCACAATCTGGGGACTATCAACATCTGTTTGGATGAAATGTCCTGGCCCCAACAAAGTGATCATCTGAAAGGAATCATAGACTCCAGTCATATGTCTGGTTGCACCGCTTTCAACAACCCAGACATTCTCAAAGGATGAACTTCCTACACTGGAATCAATTAAGACAAGAGAAAACACTTGCTCAAACTTCGTGGCATATTCTTCTACTATTGCAGAGGCTGCCACATCTCTTTCAGTCTTCACAACCTTTTTCTCTGGACATTTCGAAGACTAGTGTCCCATCTGACCACAATGGTAGCACCTGATCTGACTGAGGTCTTTCTTCTTCTTGTTTGTCTTTATTGTAAGAGCAACACTATGCTCCACCTCTTCACTGAATTTCCCACCCAAAGCCCCCTCTCGAATCTCCTCTTGGGTGAAATCATCCCAAATCCTGGACCAGTCCGGAAGTTTCTCTCTGCCAACAATACATTTGACAAAAAAACTCCCATCTCTTGGTAAATCCCTTCAGGGCTATCCTCACCAACTCTGAGTGTGAGATAGTTTCCCCTACCGCTGCTAACTCGACTTTGACTTGAGCCACTCGAGTCAGGTAGGAGGTTACACTTTCACCTTGGATCATCTTCACATTGTGTAACTTGTCCTTCAGAGCCATCTTTTGGTTCTCGTTCTTTGCCTCGAACAACTACTTTAGGACATCCCACATATCATTGCTAGTCTTTTTCTCTGCCAAATGAGGGATAAGATGATCCTTCACCCCAACCAAGATCACCATCTAAGCTTTGGCTTCTAGAGCTTCAAATTCTTCTAATGCATCTTTGTCAGTGGGCTTTGTCATCTTGGTGCTTGCAAAGCTCCAGATTTTCCATTCCTTGAGCACAGCGGTTATCCTCGCTTTCCAAGGTATATAGTTGGATATGCCATCCAACCGATCTTCGTACCTAATGCTCATCATCTGAAGAAAACAACTTACAACAAATCTTAAACTGAAAGACAACACAATTCTGTTTTGTGATTCAAAACTTGAATAACCTAAACTTGGACTTGGCTCTGATACCATGAAAATATTCAGTGATAAACATGAAATTTCTCATTTACACATTATGTCAAACACTTGATCTAACTAGGGTATATGATTAAAAATTACATCTTAATTTGAAAGATGAACCACCAAGATCAGGAGCTTTTCCAATACTCAAGTAAGTCATTCACACATGAATACACAGGAAATTTGGCCTAAGACCGGGCAAAACCCCAACTCCTAGGGAAAACCCTAGAAAGATAAACTATCATTAAAGGAGAAATTCTCAGAAATATTTCAACACAAAAATTATTTCTCTTTCAACCCTTACTAGCAAATTCACCCAAACTGAAGCAAACAGCGAAATACCTTGAAATTTGTGCCAACAATCTGTTGTACGGTCATTGTACGGCCTCACACATGTGTTGTATAGAACTATACTTTCTGTTGATTTCTACTACCTCGAGATTCATGCTAGCCTGCAATTAATGTTGTACGACCTTTCACACTGTTGTTGTACTTTTTGCCTCGAGATTTGTGCCCATGCGTGGCTGTATAGACTGCTCAGGATGCAATTAAGGTGGTTGTACCTTCTATTGTTTGCATTGGGAATTGTGCCAAAGATTTTCTCTCTCTCCTTTTGTCTCAATATTCTCTCTCCTCATTAATGGTGGTGTCTCTAATTTGTCCTCAACCCTAGTTTTATACTTTAAAAGATGTAACTACTTCTCTAACCAACTTAATCTTATGGTTGAGATGACTTTTACAAGATCTAGGGTTCTCACTTAATGCACTCTTATTTAATAATAATTCACTTTAATTATTAAATATCTTTTAAGTGAGACCCAATACAATACAGTACAAAACATCATTTATTTACATATAACTCCTCTTTTATACATAAATACACAAGGGACAAATTACATGTCCTCTTTATCACACAACACCAAAACTATAAAGAGGACCTTCAGAGTTAACTTTTCAACATTTTAACCCTAGGGTTGGTGTCCGAGGCTCCTAGGGGTTGATCACTGGGTCACATGACCCCACATCTTGTTTCCTTGCACTGATGGCTTTTTTTTCAGCTATGAGACTTTGGTCTCCCTTCACAGCCACCTCATACACCCTCCTGGTCCTACAGTTGACCGGCGCTCTCTCTCCTTGGGCTCCTTCCTCCCAGGTCGTACTGTTGCTTTGAGGGGGGACATTGAGGGATTTACAACATTTTCAGAGTTAGATGGGGCATGGCGCCCTCCCTCCAACTCACTCCAGCCTTTCGTTCAGAGTGATTCGCTTTTTTTAGCAGTTTTAAGCATCTAGGGGAAAAATACCCCATGTAGCCTACTATAAGCCTACTTTAGGCCATTTTTGAATTATTTTATATTATTTTATGTTATAATTTTAAGTTGACATTTTAAGGCATGTCGGCCAGTAAATATTTGTAAAGTGAGTGTGAGAGGCTATAAATAAACCTCTCCTCACTTCATTTGAACATAAGACAAGTGGGATCAAACAATATGCACTTATTTCACCCTACTTGGGCTCTTTGGAAGTGATGCACCCCTCTTAAGGAAGATGATTTTCTGGGTTTGATGGCAATTTCTTGAAGTTTCTTTGGTTCTATGCTCTTGCTAAAGGTGATGCTATGATTTGTTGGCTAAACACTTTTACAAGGAGGTATCTAGGGTTTTTCTTTGATCTCTCTTTGTTAAATGTTGATGAATGATGTATGTTTATGGATTGAATGGTAGCCATTAGAGCTGCATTTTGTCTTGGCAAGGTCATTTGTCATTTTTAGTCACCTTAGTTTGTAGAAGTACGTCCCCCCTAGGAGTCCTTCTAGGGTTAGAACCATAGGCCTTTAGGTTTTGGTTGTCAAACCTACGATAGGCTTCTCAAAAGGAAGGTTACTCACCTCCTTAGATACCCTAGGGTTAGGGTAAAATCCTCTCCCTTTGTCCCAAAACCTTCTATCTCTTCAAAACCTAGCATCTAGGGTTAGGTAGGTTGCATCTCATGTTAGTTTAGGTTAGCGTTGGGCTTACATTTTTGTTAATAAAACCCTAAAAACTTCCTAAACTAGGCCTAGCTGCCTCCCCTTTCCTCTCTCCTCTACCTCACCTTCACTTCCCTTGGTCTCCTAAACCCTCGCCCTCATCATTTGTTGTTGCTACACACCTTCGACCTCCCTTCCTAAGGCTATACCAGCCTTTCCTCAGCCTCAGCCTTTATCTACTCTACTTCTTCTACCCTCACCTGCATGCATTTTCACCTTGGGCCTGCTCCCTTGCCTCCTTAGCACCCTCGGCCTCATTCACAACAACCCTAATGGTTGGTTACATAACCCTCAGCCTCTCTAATTAGGGCTGGACTCCCTTCTTGTGGTCTCAATCCTCCATTTTGAGGCTATCACAGCCCTCCTATTACCTCACACTGACCCCCGTCAACTTTTCTTTGCTTTATTGCATGCTATTATAGCCTTGTGAAAATCATATACAGTCTGAAAATGCAATTGCAGACTGTCCTAAACACCTTTCCAGTCTCCAACCTTCCTTTAAGTCAGTAATAAAGTGCAGATCTCCCCTTTTCCTTTGGAAACCCTACACAAATATATCACAAGCTAGTAGTTAGTGGAAACTAACATAAAAAGACTGATATCAACCCTATTTAGTATTTACATGTATCAGATTGTAGATACTGATGTTGTTCCTGATCACAGTTGAATAATTGCAAGCATTCTATAGTTGTTTGTTACACTTTTGTGTATTAGTGAACGTATATTTAAGACGTTATAACAGACCTTATTTGCAGAGACACATTCTCTTTTCTTGAATGGACAGCTCATAATCAACTTTGATTGCTACAGAAGTGGTTAATATTAATGTATATTGATGAAACGCAATGAATGTTGGTACATTTTATTGGCTACCTTACTGCTTTGTGTTATATTAGACCTATTGGAAAGTAATTGGCTGCTATACTAGTGCTACACTTGTGTGAATGACATTTCCCACTTGTTACATAATATGGTCATAACACAGCTGAAGTTGGTCACTTACTCATCAAATGAATGTACTGTTAGAGTAGATTTATTAATTGCACTTACAAGACTTATATTGGTTATATATTATGTCTTCTTCATTCCCTAAAATGACTCCATTAAGGCACTGATCACTAACCCTTTCAAAGAAGACATTATTTGGTGTTTAAGTGTCCTTACAGATTCGCTATTAGGGATCTCCCCTAGGAGGTTCCAACTTCCAAATAAGTTTGGAGAAGTGGCTAAGGTGACAGTTGTCACTTTCTCCTTCATATGCTTATCGGTGACTAGCCCTGCTAGTTCATTCGGTAACAGGACCTATGGTTGACAAGTACTAGATGATTGATGGTTGATGAATGATGTTATATGGTATTATGGTTTATTTCATATTTTTATGCTTTCCATAACTAATTCAACATTCTAGATGCATTTGTTGACATATATGCATCAAAATATATAAAAATATATATTTTATATTATGAAACGCTTCCAATCCAGGAGCTTCTGAAAATTTTGCTTTTCGCTCCTGCTCCCGCTTCCATTTCTTGCTTTCGCTTCCGCTCCCAAGTAACACAGGTCTGCATCATAGCTAGAGGAAAATGGGGTGAACTGAACTAGCCGACAAGAGGAAGAACATGCATAATATAGTCCATGTCCGGTGTAGAAACCTTATGTGATGGAAGTTTGGAACTAATATAAACGTCCCAGATATATGAGCCAGAGATTACCAGTTATACACCTGGAAAAGGGCATCCTTGAAAGAAGCAGCAAAAACCATAGCAATGCAATCTCAGTATTAATTAAAAAATGAGACTGTTTGGGCCACCTAAACACAAATAATTGCAAGGTGCCAGTGAACAGTTGAAGCACCATGTGTCACAGCATTAAAGAGTTGGGGAAGAGTACCAGCACCCAAAGGCCAAAAGGCCACGAGAAGTGTTATCATGCAAATCTGCATAGGCAAACTTTACACGATAATTATAGGCAAGCCAACCCTTGACACAGTTGGTGAGCCTTTTTGTTTGGACTGGTGTTTTTCCAATCACAAGGGGGTATCCCTAGAAGACGTATACTGTAATCTGATCTAGAAATCTGCACACTTTACAAGAAAAACAGCATATAGAACTCCCTCATTGACTATCTTTGAACAATTAAGAGCAAGGGTTATTATCAAGCACTAGATTTTAATGGTTGTGATCAGGTTTTAAGAGTGCTATAACAAGGATTCAAATGGAAATGAATGGAGAAGAATTGCACTCTAAGTGCACAGAAATCAAAACAAGTACATATACTACCAATCAATACTAACAATCTAATCACTAACAACCAAGAGTCAGAGAACTACAATAAGCACAAATGATTAAATCACTTGCCTAAGAGAGTGTCTACATCATAGTGGATCATAGGTGACAGGCTGCTAAAGATCTCCTTGCCTGTAGTGGTAGTAGTGGTCATGGTGTGGTGGATGAAAGAGTGAAGAGTTGTTCCACTGCTACGATCACTACTCAAATTTGAATTAACGCCTTCAAACCCCCTCAACTCTGTCTACATAGGATCCCAAAACCAGTCCTAACTGCTTGTAGCAAGCGGAAATTGAGGAAACAGAAAGTGAGACTCAGCTCACTAGAGGTTGTCTCACAGACCTGGAGGTGAAGCAGGAATTCGCAGCCCTGGTCCCTGATCCGGGATATGCAAGGGGAAGAACTTCCCTGCACCTGAAAACCATGGATTACTACTGGGAGTAGAAATATGTTATGGGCTGTAGCCTGGTCGAAAGGGGGGAAGCCCATGAGGCGAATCTTTTGAAGCTGGATGAGCTCTCCCGACATCTGCAACAAATAGCGAGACACCTGGGGATCAAGCTGGACGAATTCCCGGATTCGGCCCATGAGGATACAGATACCAAGCCTGTTCTAGGCTAGTTTTCATGTTTTCAGTCTTTTTTTTGTTCATGTTTTGTATAACTATTAGCAAGCGCATTGTTTAAAAGAACTCTCAGTCTAGATGGTTCAGCCTCATATCGTTTAGAGGCAGATTTTAGTTTTGTCTGGATTCACTGAGCCTGTTTTCGCTATGTAGGGAGGGCTCAATTTTGATACTCTATCTGTAAATCTGTTTGAAGGCAATAGAAGGATTTATCTAACTTTAAAAAAAAATGAACCAGTAGTTGTACTCTAATGACTCCATCTCTTAGCCTGAGAAGTCGACCTTCATTGCAGTGAAACCATGCGCCGCCCAATAAGCTTTCCATTTGGCAGCGTAGTATCATGAGAACAATCAGTTAGGTAATATGCTCTGAGGGTGATAGGCTCAAAGCAATCTATAAATATGAATAAGAAGGGGTGAAGGTTCTCAAAAGTGTTTGTTTTGATCAAGATTCGATCAGCTGGTGAGTCCAGAACTTCCATTAAACTGTGTATTAGTAATTTATCAAAGTAGAAAATATATGTCTGTCAGCGTATTCCGAACATATTAATCTTACTAATATGGTTGTTGCTAGTTAATGTAGAATCTATAAACAAATACTGTAAAACATATATAACAGAAACACAATAAATTGACTATCAAAACCTGTAACTGTTTTTCACTACGTCTGAAAATGAAAATCTGATACAGGAAAACAGCAAATCGCTAACTACAGAACTGAAAACTGAATGAATAAACCTATACTTCTGTTTTTTTTATTTTATAGACTGAGAAAAAAAGTAAATACAATGAATCTGGACACATAACAATGTCTAAACGAGAGATGATATGAGGCATACAAGCACACATCCTCATTGAGATCTGTACCTTATCTGCATGCACATGTCTAACTAAACTACAAATAAATAAAAACTGCATGCTCCGTCTTTTACTTAACTTAGAAACGGCATGCCATCAACTAGAACTGGAATCTGAGGATAGCATTATCAACTTAGAAATGGCATGCCATCTACTAGAACTGGAACCTGAGGATAGCATTATCGTAGAGAACTGGAATCTAAGGATAGCATTATCCTATCCTATCTATAGCTGGTATATGCACGCATGCACCCTCACTGCTGAAAGACTATAAATAAAGATGTGTCCCGCTCCTAGTCTATTACACTGCTACACCGTCGTCTATAGAACATCATGCTCCATGGAGTAGAAGACTATCGGGGGTACAGTTCTTACAACAATGGGCATTAACTATCATGGGAGAGAGGCTTGAGACAGCCGAATTTGGTTTAAAAAATTATAACATTAAATCAGAGAGGGAAGACATGTAAAAATGCATTAGTCTGTCTGTTCTGACCTTCTGCAGAAGTTAATCGAACATGTACTTTACACATACCTTTGGAATCACAATCAGCAGTTGTTTCAGCTCCAGCTTTAGTCCTCTGTATTTTCTAAAAATAGACATTCTGACATTAGAGATCATTATGTTTTCTTCCATGTTTGTTTCTGGCAGTCACATAAACTCCATCCAAGCAGGGATTGTATGAGAAGTCAGTTCTTCTGGACTAGATATGTTGTGTCCCCGAGCTCCAACTCAGTGCCTTGTGATAGTCTCTTTGCCTCTTCCCTATCAAAAAGTGCCCCAATCTCTTCCAGCGTTTTGCCTTTTGTCTCAGGCACATAGCCATATATGAAGGCTACACAGAGGACTGATAGACCAGCAAAGAGAGAAAATGTACCAGACACAGTGATTGCCCTAGAAACACTCAGGAAAGTCATTGCAACTGTCCCACTTACAATTCTGTTTACTATCACACCCAAACTGACTGCTTGTGCTCGGAGCCTCAATGGGAAAATCTCAGACCCCAACACCGCGCATATCGGCCCTAATCCGATGGAGAAGAATGCAACATTGCAGCACACAGCCAATATAGCCAGAAGCACAGCTCCCTCGTTGCTTTTAGACGTGTTTTCTAGGAAGCTAAACCCCAATGCCAATGCTATCAAAGATGCACTCATTCCAAGGGCACTGGTAAGCAACAATGGTCTGCGCCCAACTCGATCTATCAAAAAAGTGGCCACAAGGATAAATCCAGTCTTTGCAAAACCCACTGCAATAGTGGCAGCAAGAAGCCCTTCTTGGCTATGAATTCCAGCTTCTTTGAAAACTACTGGACTGTAATAGACTGTTGCATCAATGCCTGATGCTTGCTGGAAGACCTGAATCCCTAAGACTATGATCAGCATTCTTCTTACTGGGGCAGTGGGCCTTAGGAGTTCAAGCCAGATTCCTTCCCCGTGACTCTTTTGAGCATTAGGGGAATTGGGTATGTCTAAAGAAGTTCCGTCATGCCCACCTGAATTATGAGCATCATCATTCTCCTGAACCCCTGCAGCATCCATAATTTGAGCCAATCTTGCATCAGCCTCAGCTTGATCATCCGAGGTTTTTGACAGTACCAACATGGCTTCTTGGATCCTGTTTTGCATAACAAGCCATCTAGGGGATTCGGGCATGGTAAGGGCACCTAATCCAAGCAAAATTGATGGAACAACGCCCAAGCCAAGCATCAATCTCCAGCTTAGATGGGCAGGTAACCCAGACAGAAAATAATTGGAGATATACCCCAAAAGAATCCCTGCATTGATAAAGATTTCAGGAAGTGATGTGAGTGCCCCTCGGCTGGATGCTGGAGAGAGCTCGGCAGTGTAGACTGGGGCAATCACTAGTGCAAACCCGACACCAATCCCCGCTAGAAGCCTGCCTCCCATCAAAAGAAGAAAGGAAGGAGACAAACCCATTGTAGCTGCACCCATCAGGAATATCAGTGCTGCCAAAGCCATTGTCCATCTTCTTCCAATTGCATCTGAGGTCCTGCCTGCAATGGCAGCTCCCACAAGAGATACTATATTCAAGGACCCAATAAGCACCTCTTCTTGTACTTCCGTTATATTCAGATCCTCTTGAATAAATATAATTGCTCCACTCATAACACCAATATCTGCATAATACCATCATCAGCATAAAAAATGAGACATAATTTTCTTTCAGTGTGCAACTGACAGACATCTCTGTATGTGCATTCTACAGCCTGGGTGGGATTGTGTGATCTATCAAATCTTGGTGTGTGCACCGAATGTAGACAGCACATCGTATCCACTGAATATGGAAATTAGGCGAAACCCATCTAAACTTGGGCGTGATATGCCCCTCGAGTTTACGAACCTCGAGGGCGATTTGTGTGAACTCAACATATGCATCCTTGAACTTCTCAACCTCGAGGCGCATATCTGACAAGGGTTTAGATAGCTCTGGGCTAGTTTAGATCTTAGAATATACAAATCCAAATTTCAAAAATATCTGCATTGTTAAGACTACACATCCCTTCTATTCAGGGAAATGAAATAAATTAAAAAGACCCATTCGCTGGGAATATGTTTTGTCTGTGAGCTCGGAGACTAGTCTTGCGCTAATCTAACCAATGAGATTTGACTTTATACAGATCTGAAACAGAAATAATGAAGCAGTGGTACAGACTGGGAGTTACGGTATAAAGTTAAACAGTGTATACCATATCCAAGAAGAATGGAGTTCATTGATGCCAAAACTGCACAGGCGATGACATACTTGTTCATAGATTTCTTCACAGAAGAAATTGGAATAGAATTGCCATGGATGCCATTGCTGTTAACAAGTTCATATTTCCCCGCAGGAAGCTTCAAATCTTCACTGGACACCGTTGGAATTTTCTTTTTCCCCCACCCCATCATCATTATTTCTCACCAGTGTATCCGACAGCCCCAATCTGTTCTCAGAGTCTCAGCTTTTTCCAGTCTCCTTGGCATATTACTGTAGGTTTTAACCTTTAAGCTCTCCAAAAATGGAGTTGACCCACCTAAAACATAGCAAGTCAGCATCTAAGAATGTCCAATAGTTTATCATCTTGTAGCTTTGGAAAATTGAAGAAGATTGCTGGTAAGTGGCAAGTAAGGAGACATTTGCCGTGGTAGCAAAAGAGTCCAAATCTATTGGACAGCTCACCTTGAGAATTCATTGGTGACCCAAAAGTCAAAAGTCATGGCATTGACAAGTTTAATGAGTTCTTCTAGGGTTAAGGGTGCAAATGATAATACTCTCAATTTGGCATTTTTTATACTATAAATACCCTTTATAGTATTTTTATACTATAAATTTTATTAAAGAATGGCTATTCGTTTGAATCTTAAAATTAAATAAATAGTTTTTGCGAGAGGAACAGCTCAGTATGGGAGAGATCTTGTAACGTTACGTAAAGTTATTTTTATTAATAACAAATAATTTTTTTAATTATAAGCTAAAATAAATGTTAGCCAGCAAAACCATCTAATATGGAGAAGATGTTGTAATATTCCTACCGAACAAAACAATAAAAAAGTAAAAATTTAATTATCTGTAAAAAAATATGGATCAAGAAAAAAACACAATATGGGGGAGATGTTGTAATGTTCCTACCTAACAAAATAATAAAAAATAAAAAATTGAATTATCTGCAAAAAAATGTTGGCCTTGCACATGGTTTTAACATGGTTTTAAAACCATTTGCAAGGCCTTCTAAACAACCCATGGTTTTATTGTACATGGTTTAGGAGGGCCTTCCAGATGGTTTTAAAACCATGTGCAAGGCCTCCTACACAACCCATGGTTTTATTGTACATGGTTTAGGAGGGCCTTGCAAATGGTTTTAAGACCATGTGCAAGGCCTTGTATATGGTTTCAAAACCATGGGAAAATGTTGTAATGTTCGTTTTTAACAAAATAAAAAATAATAATAAATACTATATGTCGGCCATAAATAATATTAAATAATAATAATATATGTGGACCTTAACTAAAAAGATATCAATGGATACCTAAGAAGAGATTTGATCCCTCTCGGCCCTTGATAGAGCCTAGGATTTGGATCTAGGCTGGTTATTGCACCGAGAGGCGCTCTACAGCCCAGTATGGGGGAGATCTTGTAACGTTACGTAACGTTATGTAACGTTATTTTTATTAATAAAAATTATTTTTTTTAATTATAGGCCAAAATAAATGTCGGCCAGAAAAAAAACCTAATATGGGGGGAAGATGTTTTATTTTTCCTACCTAACAAAACAATAAAAAAGTAAAAAATTTATTATCCGTAAAAAAATATGGGTGAGGAAAAAAACACAATATGGAGGAGATGTAATGTTTTTACTTAACAAAACAATAAAAAATGTTGGCCTTGCACATGGTTTTAAAACCATCGGGAGAGATGTAATGTTTTTACTTAACAAAACAATAAAAAATGTTGGCCTTGCACATGGTTTTAAAACCATAAACCATGTGCATGGTTTTAAAACCATGTTCATGCACATGGTTTGCACATGGTTTTAAAACCATGCACATGGTTCATGGTTTATGTGCATGAACATGGTTTTAAAACCATGCACATGGTTTATGGTTTTAAAACCATGTGCAAGGCCTTTTAAACAACCCATTGTTTTATTGTACATGGTTTAGGAGGGCCTTGCACATGGTCTAAGACCATGTGCAAGGTCTCTTAAACAACCCATGGTTGTAGGAGGGCCTTGCATATGGTTTTAAAACCATGTATGGGGAAATGTTGTAATGTTAGTTCATAGCAAAATAAAAAATAATAAAAAATATTATATGTGGGCCATAAATAATATTAAATATTAATAATAAAATATTATATGTGGACCTTAAATAAAAATATGTGTGTTTTGGTTTGAATCAAATCAATGGATACCTACGAAGAGATTTGATCCCTCTCCGCGCTTGATAGACACTAGGATTTGGATATAAGCTGGTATGAATTAATTGTGCCGACAGCCCAGTATGGGAGAGATCTTGTAACGTTACGTAACGTTATTTTTATTAATAACAAATAAAAAATTTATTATAGGCTAAAATAAATGTCGGCCAGAAAAACCACCTAATATGGGGGAAGATGTTGTAATATTCCTACCTAACAAAACAATAAAAAAATAAAAAAAATTAATTATCCGTAAAAAAAATGGAAGATGTTGTAATATTCCTACCTAACAAAACAATAAAAAAGTAAAAAATTAATTATCTGTAAAAAAAATGTGGATCAGGAAAAAAACACAATATGGGGGAGATGTTGTAATGTTCCTACCTAACAAAATAATAAAAAATAAAAAACTGAATTATCGGCAAAAAAATGTTGGCCTTGCACATAGTTTTAAACCCATGTGCATGGTTTTAAAACCATTTGCAAGGCCTTCTAAACAACCCATGGTTTTATTGTACATGGTTTAGGAGGGCCTTCCAAATGGTTTTAAAACCATGTGCAAGGCCTCCTACACAACCCATGGTTTTATTGTACATGGTTTAGGAGGGCCTTGCAAATGGTTTGAAAACCATGTGCAAGGTCTTGCATATGGTTTTAAAACCATGGGGAAATGTTGTAATGTTCGTTTTTAACAAAATAAAAATAATAATAAATACTATATGTCCGCTATAAATAATATTAAATAATAATAATAATATATGTGGACCTTAACTAAAAAGATATCAATGGATACCTGAGAAGAGATTTGATCCCTCTTAGCCCTTGATAGAGCCTAGGATTTGGATCTACGTTGGTTTAAAAACAATGATAAGAATTTTTATTTTATTTTATTTTATTAATGATATATATAATAAATGTTTTGGAGGAGTTGCATTAGGGTTTCATTAGGTTGAAGGAGTTGTGCTTATGTTTCCTAAGTTGAGTATCCTTCTTGGTAACTCTTTGGCCATGATTGGCTCTAACTATTTCCACGCAACCTCTCGCTCTACAATTTGCATAGTTTGACTGAGTCCAATTTTATTGTGGTGACAAAATCTTCTTATGCGACAAATGCATAATTTTGGATAGCATTCATTTGAGCCATGTATTATTAAGAATCCCCTTGCCATTGCAGTTCCTTGTCATCCACCCATTGGCAAAACCTTACCATTCCAAGCCGGTCCAAGGAGATATTCATCTGACGCCTCATAAGTTATACACGAAGCTGCAATCATGGGCAATCTCATATTTTATAGCTGCATTGTTTAGTTTTGATGATCTTGAAGCTTGCTCCCAGTTTCCAAATTACTGGTTATCCTTCTTAACACTAACCTTCTTCATTTTTCATGGCGATTCCCATTTTCATTCTTCATCAACATCAAAATTTTAAGAATATATGAGTTTATATTATATATAACATTCAATTAGGGGCTTTTGGTGAGCACTCTCACCATGGCTCATGGGTTTCTCTATCTCACAACACTCAGGATTGATTGGAATAAATGTGTCATTACCAAATGGGTCCTACATAAGGAGATGTTTGTGGTAAAACTCATGGAATTGGAATAGAGGACCTGTTTTGTGGAGTTTTATTTTAAGTTATGGCGCTAGGGTTTCATAAAATGAGACTAGTGCTTGCATCTAATGAGGATCACCTTGTTGATCATAGTAAAACCTAAGTCATGGACCATGATCTATACTTGGTGGATCATGGTGAGTCGAAGATGCCTAGCTTGCATTTAATGTTTAGTTCAAGGGATAAGCTAATGGGGATTTGGTGTAGTGCACAAGCATCTACTAATGATAATTCTTGAATCTTAAGTTTGACATGAGAAGGACTCTTTCTCCCAAATGGTGCTCATCGGTTGGAGGGGAGGGAGGGGTTTATGACTTAGGAAAGGATAGGTTTCGTTGAAGGTGCTTCCATCAACACTTTATGTCCTCAAAATTTGCAAATCTGGTTGATTTCGATGGGCTTTTTCCAAATGTAGTGAATACTTCCATAAATCAATTGGAACCTTTGTCCCAACCTGTTATTGCTCCTTCTAACATAGATTGTAATTCAACAACTAAGGTTCACCCTACCAGAAGAATCACAAATGTATACGGTCTAAGTTAGAGAGGATTAATATGGTATTGGGGTGTGATGTCAAGATGGAGAAGGTCAAATAATTAATGAAACAAGCATTGGATGGAAAATTCATGGGAAATTCTATATAGGGAAACTAGTTACAAAGTTGGTTGCAAATTGGGTGGACAAATTTGGTAAGATATTCTCCTACTTTCCATCTATTGGCTGAGGTTTCAATTTTTTTTAACTCTAAAGCGAGTAAGATGTCAATAGAGTTTTAGTCCAATATTGATTGTGGGGGCCTTCAAGCCTTGTTTTGAAGCGATGGCTTCTAGATTTGATCTGTAGAGAGAACAATTGGTAATTCAACATTTATGGTTTTTGTTGCCCAGTTTTTCCATTAAGTTGTGGACTGATGAAACCCTATCTATCATGGGAAATACTATTTGGAAATTTGTCTCTATTAAGGAGAATCGTGTGTCTATTTTAGGCAAAAGAATAACAAGGGTTATAGTTGAACTTAACCTTAGGGTATGGCATTCCGATAAAATTAGATATCGATAAAGGAGAGTAGTCATTCACGTAAAGGTTAGACTAGTAGAAAAGGTGCTTAGCATGCCATGAGGTAGAGCACCTTTGAAGGGAATATAAAGCTCCTCGTCCTCATTGACTGTTTAAGAAGAAAGCATGGGTGAAAGAAGATTAGGCTTCAAATTCACCATTCTTTATTAGTAAGGAGGACAATTTAGCCCTATTGGATATCTCCTTACCATAGACAATCTCAAAGGATAACCCAAAGTGATCTCGAAAACAAGCTCCTTCCAAAAGAGTTCCCTTGCCATCAAGTTGCAAAGGGTCACCTTCCCAACCACGAGGTATGTTGGAATCAATGAATTCCGCCATGCATATTTTAGATGTTTATGATTCTCTCCCTCAACTTTGGGATTTGAGTAGTTCTAAAGGACATGAAAATCTATGCCTTAACCTATCACTTTCTATGAATGTTAGCTTGATAGAAAGCTCCCCTAAATTCCGCAAATTTTATTGATACATCTAAAAATGGGAAGGATTCCCAAGGTTCATAGAAGGAGAGAGAAAACACCAATAAGGTTACTGAAAATTCAATAGGTGAGAAATTATGTTTAGCTTCCAATGACCAATCTTGGCCTTGAAAGGCCAAAAGAGTGAAACATAAAGGGGAAGTTGAAGGGGGTATTTCCAAGATAGTAGAGAATCCTGTCAAAATTGATCAAAAATCACATATCTCTAAAGCAAAATCCAAGGTCTCAAAAGAGGTCCTAGAAGGAAAATAACTAATTATTAATTAGGTTCTTCAAGCATATATCCCCCAAGAGAAGGTTACCTAATACATATACCCTCCTTGAACATGAGAGGATCAGGCACCCTACATAAGCAAGACAAGATGGACCATCTTCATAACTAAAGGATGCAAGAGACTTGCACTTTGAGGATGGGATTGAATTCGAATCGATGAGTTTGCATCTAGACATTACGCAGAGTTGAGTCAATGAGCATACTTTTGCATTGTGGGAACTAGAGATCTATGAACCAAAACTAGAGCCATGGTTGGGGCTAGAGTTGGTAACTAGAGCCATGAGTGAGAGCCAGATCTAGAGTCAAAGTTGTAGACAAAATATAGAGTCGACACCATGTTCCAGAGAATCAAATAGAAGATACATCGATCCAATTGGTCCTCTGAGCTTTTGGAGACCCAAACGCCTTTCAATTGGGAGGTGTGATCCAAAACTGGATATGAACCAACGAATGGATGCAAGACTCAATACCTATAATGTAATTCAACAACTTATGAATTAAAACTTTGTAAAGACAATGTTAAGTAAAGTGGAATAAGACAAAAGAGGGGGGAGGTGATGAATTAATTAAATTTGAAAAATGAAATAGGAGAGGAAAAGAAAGGGAGGAATGGGAACTAAGGGTCAGTCCCTTGGCCTTGGCCTACTCCCCCAACTTTCTTATATCTCCTTTCACTTAGACTGCCAAAGGGATAGATAGGAGAGTGCCATTGTAATCCAGAGATTGTTGAAATGAAAGATTGAGTAACCATTGAATGTTAAATTTCTTGTTTGGGTTTCCAAGGTAAATAATGTATTGTTTGCAATTTTTTATGTGTGTTTGATTATTTCTCTGCATTCATTTGTTTACTGTGTGAATTAAGAGCTTATATATATCATTAATGTGTGAGATATAGGTAGGTTGGACAGTGTTAATGTTGCTTGTGTTTCTAAGCTAAGGAAGCTCTAATAGCTAGATAATCTCATCCATTGGATGCCCAACTGATCTCAAAGATCAAGGGACCAAATTAAAGAGTCATTGCATTTGTGTAGGAGTTTCTAAATACAATATTTTTTAGAGTTCTTGACTACCTGGGTGATTTTATCTTTGGTTGGGAGAGTTACTCCCTTGCTTGTGCATTTTTATTGGTGCCTAGGTTGATATATTAGTTCCTGGGGTGAATTCATTAGTGCTAAGGTGAATTTATCAGTGATTCGAGTGAATTCATCAATGTTAGGGTGAATTTATATTGATCGGTTTCCTAGGATGAATTTGTGTTTCCTGGGCAAATTTATCATTGCCTAGGGTGCATTTGTGTTGCATGAGGCAAATTTATTGGTATCTGGGTGAATTTTTTATTTCTTGGGGCATGTTCTGAATTTTGTTGGCCGTTTTTCCTCTCCAAGAGACCATGCACATCTCCTCATTAAGTGATTTCACCATAGCTACTTAATAATATGTCATTGATTTTTCTCAATGTTGGGCCATATTTCCTGTGGAAGTGATCAATTTATCCCTTAGAGATATTATTTACCTTCATCTTGGGCCACACAATGTATTTTGCTTAGCATATTTCTCTTACTGGGCACATTCTCTTGGTTAGTCACTGGATCTCTGCATCTTATTCATTGGACTGGGTGTTTCTTAACGGAGAGCGACTATTGAATGTTTATGGTTAAGAAATATCATTCCTTCACCATATCTTGGATCTAGGCCATTTATTAAATTAGTTATTTAATAAACCTTTGCACCTGGTTAATGGGAGTGAGCATGAATTATTGAATATGCATTTTATTTATGTTTAATGGGCATATGGCCTTTGACTCTTGTACTCGTCTTATTGTACAAGGTTTTCAAACAATAAGATCTATTGCTTAAATGCTCATTGGATTTATGTTGAGTGAATGAGAGTCATGTATCATTGCATAAGAAAATGCAGAGTGTGTGAGCCCCAGTGGAAATTTGGATACAAAATAATGAGTGGTTAGAGTGTTGATGTAAAATTGAGATGTCATATCCACAAAATACAAACAAGACAATATGATCCCTAGCTAGCAAATGATAGGAAACTTTCTCTTCGTCATCCAATCCTTGTAAAACATTCGAGAGTTTGGCCCAAACATGAACAAAGATACAACAAGATTGAAACTCTTTCAAAGTTAACAAAGAATAGAGGCCTCATAATCAATCAAGTGAAGGCATAGGATTTGTAGGGTTTGGTTTATTTTTTGGACCATAGGTTGCTAGTGTGTCTACTTGTTAAGAACACTGAGAAAAACTGACTCGACATAATGCTTGTGATTTTCATTGTAGTTGGTTGTTAGTGTGTAGGCTACACTTAATAATAGGCCTTGAAGCCATTCTGAAAAATAGAGCTCTTAATAAAACACATAGAATGAAGACTATAACTAATTTCACACACAAATATCTATGTTGGTGAAGCAAGTGGCCTATGAGTCCCTCAATCATAGATCAAAAGTTGAAGGGTGCATTTCCAAGACAGTAGAGAATCCTATCACAATTGATCGAAAATCACATATCTCTAGAGAAAAATCCAAGGCTTTAAAAGAGGTCTTATAATGAAAACAACTAATTATTAATGGGGTTCTTCGAGCATATATCCCCCAAAATAAGGTTACCTAACATTGATACCCTCCTTGAACATGAGAGGGTAAGTGCTATAAAAAATCAAATCATAAGGAGATTATTTAGTGTACATGAACTTGATGAAGTATTGATACAACAAACCATATGTGTTGGTTTAAAGGCAATTGTAGTCCTTTCTTCTTTGTTAAATGATTGGCAATTATGCTATGTTGATGTTGAGGGGATGTTAGGAGGGCTAGTTACAAGTTGGAACACCAATTTTGCTACATTCACAACACATTTTATTTTTGAAGATATCATACTCGAGGGAAAATCAACGGGACTTGGGAAAGTTTTTAGAGTTATTAATCTCTATGGGCCTTATGCAGATAGGAAACATTTGATAAAAGAACAAATATTTTGAAAAAAAAATATCATAGTTAAGGGAGACTTGAATTTGACTCTAAAATCCAAAGAAGTGTGGGGTGAGGTGTCTAGAACAAATCCACTAGATGATTACTTTTCTCTATCATTTGAATATCTAAATTTGGTATATGTTGAGCCTTTTGAAGCTAGTACCCACTTGGAAAAAATTCCACAAGATGAAGAGATGGCATTTCAAAAAGGCTTGATAGGTTCCTTGTGCCTGTAAGCGTCTTGCAAGAAGTTTCTAGATATAAATATTGGATGGGGTAGGTGTATATTTGAATAATTTCTCTACCATGTTCCAATTGGAAGAAGAGGATAAAAAACCCCCTCCCTCATTCAAGTCGAACCATACTTGGTTGTGTGAAGAAGACTTCAGATTATTAGTAGTTAATAGTTGAAGGTTTTTTTATGTATCTTGTGGCAAATCAATCAAGTTGTAGTTTTCTTGTAATTCAAATCAAATTGAGAGGTTAGAACCATATTGGGATAGGGTGAAAAAAAACATAAAGAGCAACAAGAAATAAAGGAAATTGAAGAAAACATCATCAGTCCATGCAAATCAAATGTCTTAGATGTCTTCTCTATTGAACGCCTTGTCCTAAATTTTCATGAAGAAAAGAAAAAACTATTGTTGGATGAAGAAGAAAGTGATTGGAGGCTCAAGAGTAGATCCATTTGGTGGCTAAAGGGGATATCAATACAATTTTTTTTTCACAATTAGGAAGATCATAGAAAAAATGTCAATACTGATTTGGAGATCATAGCCTCTTGTGGTTCCATGGAAAAAATTCAAAAAAAACTATAGGTGCAAGTAAGAGTCACTTTCAAAATTCTCCAAAGATCGTGGTAATACTAATATTGAGGACTTAATGAAAGTTGTGGGTTTATTCCCTAGTTTTTTTGTTTAATAAATAATTAATTAAAAGCAAAGGATGAATGAAACTTTAGAACTAGTTGTTACACGGGAAGAACAACTAAGGGAAGAGTTGAAGACTATTTCACAATCCTTCAAGAAAGCAAAGAGTCCAACTTTTGATCGTTTGATGATAGAGTTCTACTTAGGATTTTATAACTTACCTGAAGAGGAGATTCTAAAAGTGGTTGAAGAGTCTAGAATGTCAAGAAGAGTACATGGTTCATAAAACTCAACATTTATAGCACTTATCCCAAAGAAAAGTGTCTTTGACTCTTTTGAAGACTTTATACCTATTTATGTTTACAATTTCACTTACAAAACAAGAGCTAAAGTAATAGGCAATAAATTGAAACTAATTTCAACTTATTATTTTGTTTTAATCAATGGTTCACTCACTGGTTGTTTCAACACATTAAGAAGTATCAAGCAAGGATTCCCTTTATCTCCTTTCCTAATTCTTTTGGTAGCAGAAGGCTCAAGTAGTTTGATCAAATAAATCAAAAGAGAAGGATCTATCAAGGGCATAATAGTAGCAGGCATCGTGTTCATTACCCACTTGTTATTTATCAATTACTACTGGCGTTTGTCCCTTCTACCCAGGTTCAAACCTTCTTTGTACGACAACAAAGCCCAAGCTATCGGCCCGACAGAGCAAGGCTCAATCAGTAGCACCTGCGACACAGATGTAGTCTCACCCAAGATATCTCTTATGGGTAATTGTAAGAACCAAGTTTCTGCAGTTGGGAGGGAATTTCTCCTCTCCCATCACCTTACCAATTCGCTTGACCGAAGCCAGTGGGTGTCTTACTTATTTTTATTATGCACATTCAAGATATTACTCTATTTACCCGTCGACAAAGATTGCAACAGTCAATATAATGCCTTATTATCTATTCCAACTAGCAACAGTGTGACAGATGCATACAAGAACTATTTATAAGCAAATGCATAACCACTTATTCACAACATACATTCACGCGACGTAAATACATTCATCAAATACACATTAACACAGTCTTTAATGTGGAAACCCATCTAAGAAAAACCACAAAGGAGTTCTTCATCTAGCATGAGAAATATATGCACCTTTCATTTGCACATTCAGTTGCAAACTCAACTCTAGATATTCTTCTACACTCTATATAGACTTCTCTCTCCTCTCATTCTCTCTAGTCGCATATCTCTGGAGTTTTCTCTCTTTCACTCTACGGTCAATCCACACACAACCTGGATCGATTAACTCTTCTCTTCAACTCTATTATCGATCCACACGCAGCCTGGATCGACTCACTCTTCTCTTCGACTCTTCCAAAAAACACAAACTAACTAGGAAGTAACAGATGCAACTGCCTAACCAGGAATTGACAGACTATAAGTAACAGAATAGGAAGTAACCCACATACAACTTGGGTTCTTCCTTTTATAGACTCTTTATATGTCATTGTCAGTCGGCTTCATTCTGTTAGCTAACAAGCTGTCATTCCTATTCTCATACATTCTAGTTATAGTTGTCAGTAGGCACTATCGGCCCAAAATACAAAGATGCTTTATTCCCTAAAGCACGTGTGACTCTAGCCGACTTCTCACCCACGATATCTTGAGTTGTCCTTTTCAGCCACTGCATGACATCTATCGTGGCTGCTCTTAACGCATATTTACCTTTTGTTGTGGACTTCTTCCTTCAAGGTTGCTTCTATCGCAGCTTCCCTTCTCCCGCTACTTCTTCTGTCGTATCTCTTCCTTCGTCGCAACTTCCTCTGTAGTTGTTTTCTTCTATCATCCTTCTTCCTCTGTCACAAATTCCTTTTTAGTTGCTTCTTCCATTACCCTTCTTCCTTTTTCATAGCTTCCTCTGTCACGCGACTAGGATCTTCACATTCCTGGCATAATTCTAACTAAATTTTGCCTATTATCTCCTAGGGCCAACAATGACATGTTGAATTTTAGGAAAGGAACTTTAAGAGAATCAAAGCATTATAAGAAATTACTGGATAATTATTGTGGATCTACTCACATGGAAGTGAACATGAATAAGTCTTGTATGATATTCAATGGGATAGAATTGAACTTGGAAAGATGGATCACACAAGTTTTTTCATTACCCTCATCTCCACTAAATCAAGGAGTAAAATACCCGAGCTTCATATTAAAACCAAATGTTTAAATATTTATAGGCTAGTTATGGCTATAAAAGAAAATAGAAGAGTACCGGTTGTCCAAGGTGGTAGAATGGTGTTGGTTAAAGCAATACTAGAAAGTATTCATGTATATTGGTTTTCCATTGCCTACATCCCTAAAGGTATTCTCAACAAGAAAAGGAAAAAAATAGATTTCTTTGAACTAGGAACAAAATAGAGGGAATTCCTCCTATAACATGGAAAAAATTACCTAGGATAGAAAAAATTAGAGGGTGGGAACTAAAAAACATTTATATCTTTAGTCAAGCACTAGTAGTAAAAATTTTATGGAGAATTTTCTTTAATGAAGGTCTATGGGCTAAAGTTCACTAGATTAAATATCTAAGAGATGATTCAATTGAAGATTGGATCGGGAAAGAAAGAAAATTCTTAAAGGGAGCTTCTATAGTGTTATAGCTAGATTTTGTTTTATGTTTTAGACTATATGGCTTATTCTCAAAACATGGTTTTCTTATTTATTTTAAGATTTTGAGCTTGGTTTTTGAGGTATTATCATAGTGAGCATATTTTTATTTTTGGTTTCATGATATTCCTTTTAAATTGACTTTATTTAGTTGTTTTTATAGTTTTAATGGGCTTATTAGGTGTGTATATTTCTGAAAGGTTGAAAAGATATATCATAAGGTTTAATAAAAGTTTGATTATATAATCTAACCCTTTGTTTTTAAGCCTTTTGTCAAAAAAATATTGATCAAAGATTCCTGTAGCGCAAAGGCAGAAACCATGAACTAGGAGCGCTACAAGAAAATCACAGCACTCAAAAAATCATGAAATGAGCTCATTCGTGGTTAAAAATTGCAAATGATGGAGTTTTAACATCTGTCAAAGAGAGATGATACGTGTAAGGACCTTGAAATCATTATGACAAATGTATAAAATATAGTAAGGATTACATAGGTAAATTGCAGTTGTCCTGAGCCTCGAAGATTGGAAGTTTGTTAAACTCTAATGATAGCACATTCACGGATTTCGTGCTGAGTGAGTGGCGAATTTGATGGGCATACGTGAAGCTGAGAAAATCGTGGTTAATTATTAAATGGTTTGGGTGTAATCGTGGCTGTCAAAGATGGAACTATGGAGACCTATCTGGTATCAATGGGGACAAGGTTGCAGATTTTCAACACTACGAACTATCATAGTGACAGGTATGCCATAAGATCTGGAAAGCACTAAATGAATTCTAATTTGTATTAACAGAGGGTTAGTATGGATTAGGGGAATTGAGAAATTGCAGGCTAGGGTTCTAAATTTTCTCAGCCTCTAGTCTATTGTTGTAATAAGATACTTGCGAAATAGTTTTAACTATTTTCCGAAGGAAAGAACAATTAGGGTTCAGTACAGAAAATGAAGAGAAGTGGCAAGACAAACAAGGCTGAGCCTTCAGACATGACATGGGCTAAAACCTTTCCTAACTGTGCAAAATTGTTTCAAGGAGTAGGCTGGATTCAATATTTTGAAAAAATTGATGGTTATCATTCATAAGTTTCCTATGGATTCGCTCAAGGATTAGAGAAAGATACAGTCATGTTTAATACCCTAAAATTTGAGTTAACTAGAGAGTTGATAGCAGAAGCTACAGGCATAGCTGACAAGGGTGAGTTTTGGTTCAAGAAAGTGCCTTTTGCTTTTAATTCAGATAATTTCTAGTTGCCTAATGTTGTAGTAGATTGGGGTACGGGGGTTCATATACAGAAGTTCAAGCCTGAATGGAGGGAGCCAATTAAGATTTTACAGAGTTATATAACCTGTGAGGGAAGATATGCCTCTGTTTTTAAATATCACATTAGGTTTCTACAACACTTAAGTCAGGATTCAAAGATGAATCTTCCATTTTTCTTCCTAAAAAGCTTACAGAAGATGTTAAGTAGGGTAAGAGAACATCAGGATCACACTAAATAATCCATTTTCCACCATGGATTGATAAAATTGGTTATCAGTACTGTACTCTAGAAAAAAGGTAAGACTTGGGATTATTTTTTGTTTTGATCAGGGTTTCAAAGTGAAAAGGAAGACCAGTCAAAAAGTAGACAGATGAATAAATCACACAGCCTTGTTAAAATATTGAAGAAAGAGGTCATAATTGAAACATTAAAAGAGACTACTCAAGTGGAATCTTCAACACGGAGGCTTGAAGAGCCTGTAGGTGGACAACAAAAGAAGATTAATGAAGATAATCAGTTGGAATCTCAAGTGCAGAGTTTAGAAGATGTAGCAGAAATCATTGAAGATGACACAACAAATTATTTTGATGAAGATACAAACCGGGAAGAAGGTAAATGTGTTTTAGAACAAGATCAGATTCCTACATATGTACATGAAGAAAGAAAGGAGATCCTAGTGCTTGATAAATTGAGGGTTGATAATACACAAAGCTCGAAAGAAGGGTTTGAAGAAAAGGTGGTTATGAAAGGAGTTAAAACAGAAGTTGTTCGCTAGGAACTATAAAACATCAAGGTAAATCTCTGAGTATGCTGGGAGAAGTAGGAGTAGGTTGGAGACCTAAAACTAGACCTAAGAACAAGTTGAGGTTAAACATGAAAAAACTTTTAAATCCCAAGCTAGCTCAAGGGAAAATTACAATATTAGAGGATTCCTCTTCTTAAGAGGATGTCGAAGAAAACAAAAGATTGAATGTTAAAAAAGTCATGAGTAAGAAACATGATTCATTGATTGTTAATTCATCCTCAGTAAAAAATAAAGTTTCAGAACAGTTAGAAGGTATTAAAGAAAAAGAAAGTCTTAGCCCTTAGCAGGTTCACACTATGAAATATCATTCAGTGATGTTAGAATCATGTACAGGGAAAGGGAAAATTGCAGATCCATCAATCCAGTGCCATTTTGAAGGTGCTGAGTCTCCAGATATTCCTGTAACAGTGACAGAGCAACAGAAAGAGGATGATGAGGAAATTTTCAAGAAGTTAAAATGTCCCTTGGTTCCCAGAAGGAGCTTCTTCATTTCAAGAAGGGAAAGTCATAGATTCAGAGAAGGAAAATATTCAGAAAAGTATTAAATAGTACAAGTACCAAATATATTTTCTGAATGAAACAAATGAAGGATTGGTAATGGCAAATAGAAGGTTAAGAGAAGATCTTGAGGATGTTAACAACCATTATCAGGAGTTGATTGTGGTTTAGAAGGAAGCATTAAAGAGGAAAAGGCAGACACAAAACATGTGTGAAGAGTTGGAGTAGAAGATCCAAGATCTAACTTAGCAGAATCAAGAGCTATCAAGGAGAGTTGAAGACCTAGAAGCTGAGCAACAAAGAACCAGAAGAAAGACACAAGCTCTGGATGGAATATCACTTTTGGCTGAAGCTTCCAAAGATCTTTAAAAGGGTTATTGATGACGTGTGTCTTTTAGTTAACTCTTGTAAAGATATTAGTTTGTTTTGGAAAACTTTTACTTTACTAGTTGTTTCGATAGTCTGACCTAGAAGGTAGTTATTTAGTTAAATAACTGTTTTTTGATGTAACCAAGATAAAAGAAAGAAATTAGAATGAGTAGAGGTTCGAATTTTTGTACAAGGGGAGGCTTCCAAGCTACTATATACAAAGCTAAGTTCAGAAACTCTTATGTATTTTTGACGACTAATTATGATATATATGCAAACTATAACCCCATTTTATTCTATCTGCTGGTTTCATTTATGATTGGTGTAGTCACTCAGTTGACAAATTCATTTCTTGTTTGATGTTATTATTCATGGAATGCTTGTGAACTGTGGGTGAAACTTAGTATTATGCTTATGTTGTTTTTGGTTTATATCTCATATATTATACATCTCAGTCCTTCATTGTTACATGATTTAGTGTTTGTCTTAGCTTGATGAGATTTTACCCTCTTGTTAACAAACTGTAAAACCAAAACCCTAAAAACCTATTTTACTTAGTTTTATTTTATGAGATTGTGTTGGCTTGTTCTTTAGTAGTCTTAGAACAATTTCTGGCACTAACATATAGTATGGAAAGGGTCAGTAGAGTATTTTCCATTCATTGACAAGTAGGCGGTCCATAATACTGATAGAGGCGACAAATTAAGACTGGGAGAAGATCCATGTATTTGATGCAATGATAACTATAGACTTCCCCTGGGTTTGAAAATAAAAATATTTCTTTGGTTAGCTTTATCCCAATAGGTTTCTAACATGGGACAGTGGGTAAAAAGGAAATTGGAATGGGCCAAGTAGGTGTGTGTTATGTAAGGGTGACAATGAGGCTGTTGACCATCTTTTTGTCACTTGCCCCTTCTCAAGCTCTATGTGGAAAGAGGCGCATCATTCGTTCAATGGTTCAATAGATTGGGACAAAAATACTCTTATGCATTGTTTTGAAAATTGAAATTAAGACATTATATCCAAAATCCATAGAGAAAATCCTTTTTATGCAATGTGGGGACTATGAGTAGCTAGAAATAAGATGAATTTTGAAGGGGAATATTTGACAATTGGTTAGGTAAAACTTAGCATCATATTGTTTTATCAAGAATGTTGGAAGGATCCAAATCAACAAATAGAAAATATCTTTAAAGGACCAATCATAGACATTGCATTTCCTTGGGGGTTATTTGATAGGGCCTACCAAGGAAGTTCGTGTATCTGTGGAGTGAGGGTCATTTTTCATATTGACAAACATTATCTCTTTCTTCTAAAATATGATATAGGTCTAGGAATAAACAACAGAGTATAATTCTATGCATTGTGTGTTATGTTGAGAACCATTGAAGTCAAAAGAATCAAAAGCACTTTAGGAGATCCAAAATTGCTTATGGATTGGGATAATGGAAATTGTCAAATCTCTAATTTGTCTCTAGGACCTATTATGAATAGATTTCTAGAGAAAAAAACCATTTTGATTTAATCTCCTTTACTCATATCTAAATGATCTACAATTCAAACATAGATTCACTCTTTAAGGATGCCTTCACTTTACAGGAAGGTTATTTGAAGTGCAAGAATTCAAGGAGGATACACTATCCTATAAATATTCCATTTCAATCTTTGGATTTAAGCTAGAAGGGTGGTCACCTATGGTTTTTTTGAATAATGGTTTGCAGGGGGTTTTGGTTGTAACTTTCTGCTTGTTTCAGCGATAAACTAAAGACAAGAAAGGAGGACATATGGGGTAAATATAGTCTTTTAGAAGGCCATAATATGCCATCGGGGATAAGATTTAGACTATTTACGATCTATGGACATGAATTGAGAGGTGAAGCTTATGTATATTTTGATTTTAAGCTTAAAATATCTAATATAAAGTTTTTTTTCTTAGGAAAAACTATAATGAAATAACGATGATGTTAAATTACAACTAGGTTCTATTATTTAGGCTTCATGCATAGACTTAAAGGCTATATGGTTTTGAATACCACATGACCCCTCTTTAAGAGCCTTACTGATGATGATGGGATATTGGGTATTGTGTGTGTGTGTGTGTGTGTGTGTGTGTTTGTGTGTGTGAGAGAGAGAGAGAGAGAGACTCCATCACATTGATATTTACAAATAATAATCATGAAATTCACTATTAACATGAAATTGATCACCCTCATAATTATTAATGAAATCCAATGCAAATCAATTGGAAATACAATCATCACATTGATATTTACAAATAATTAATTTCCACTTTTTTTTTCAAGATTGAAAAATCTATACTTTATATTAATCAATATATGTCCATCTAGTCAAAATACATATATTACAATATAGTCTAGAAGAGAAGTAACCATATGGACCAAGAAGGAAACACCATATGGTCCCAATGCATAATATGGTGTACGATGGTCCAATACAACAACTTCCCAAATAGTCAAATAAAAAAGGGAAAAAGACCAGTTCAATATTATGGCTCAACTATGATGCCCAAGTCATAGATCCCATACCCTTAACCATATAAAATTATCTATGACCATTCTACTACATCCAAATCAAAATCTAATATCTAATTATATATCAAAGTATTTATGAAATCACTATAATCTACGTAACTATAAAAATGTAAAGCCTTATATAAAATTGAGTCTAATTCAACAAGATATTGTATATAAGACTGCCATCTTCAAGCAAATCCTGTTACAAAAAACTTAGGTTAACCCAAAATTGAAGACATCCTTGTAATATAAACAAAAACTCAGAATATCTACTAATTGATAAATAAATCTAGAGCCAAAAACCAATAGAATGGAAATACAGGGTTGGAGCATGTTCATGTAACCAAAATCTTGGACCATGGATTAAAAAATCCTTTGATATCCCTGGTATAACAATATGTGATTTTGGAAAAAAATGAATGGTAACTATCCCTTCCTGTAGATCTAGTGTTGATTTTGATAGAGCATCTGCATCGTTATTGAATTCCCTATATGTGCGTTCATAGCTAATATTGTTAAAAGAGAGACTTAAATATTTTATCTTGTTTAGCCACTTGTTGATCATTACCACCTACAACTTACCATTTCCATTAATCCAATCGATAACTACTTTTGAATCGCCTAAGACCTTTAGTACCTTCATCCCCAAATACTTTGCACATTATAGGAGCATCCATAATGCATAATTTCTGATCTGGTATTAGTGTAAGGTCCATAGTGTAAACATATTTTGTAATATGTGGAATCATTTAACCATATTATCGCCCTTGCACCTCCATGGGTCGCTTATCCTTTGGATGCCCCATTAAAAAAAACCCTACAACAATCTTGGGGAAAGAAAGGAGGATTATTATTTATTATTCTGTTCTTTTTTTAGCGACACCAATCTCAGTGAAAGAGGCTAATATTATTCTACATGTGTGCCCAACAAAGGGTTTTATACCTTCAAAAATGAATAGATTGTGTTCTCTCCATATTTCCTAGCATACATACATAGGTAATCCCAGTAGATTGTAATGTTTTCACCTCCATACTTCCATGCAAGACTCCAATGTGTCACCATTCCAAATATTTGTAAAATGTATTTTTTCCCACAAAAATGGACCACACGTTCTGCGTGAACTTGCAACCAGTGAAAATATGATCAATGGACTCCCCACTAACAAAGATTAAAGATCATAAACCAGGTCCAATATGTCCCCCTTTTTACAAGATTATCCTAGGTTAAGATACTTTTTTAGGAGCTAACCAAATAAACATTTTGCATTTCAAAGGAATCTGCCAACACCATAAAGCAGTTTGCCACCAGATGACCACAGGTTGATGTTCATGCCTAAGATCCTCATAAGAAAATTTTGCTGAAACTTGTCCTGAAATATTGTTCCATGTCCATGCTAATATTTCCACCTCATTCGACAACAATATTCCTCCTTTTTTTAAACCTCAATCATAATTATCCCATTCCATACCATGACTTTCTCCCAGTCCAAGTTCTGCAGGTGTAATCCATTTTGAGGCTGTAGTTCCTTGTGCCCAATTTTTTTTTAAATGGTTAATCTTTTTTCGTCCATGTTAATGGAAAATATTTACCAGTTCATGTGATAATACAAAACCCTCCGATCCTCCCACAATTGGATCCATACCCACCCATATGGATTCACCATTTCCTGGAATCCATGCCAACCTTTGTCCAAGGAACTTGAAAGCAGTCGTGATTCCACTATAGATATTTGACACTCCTTTTATGGGTTTTTTTTTCATTCTGATCCACTTCTCGACCCCCTTATTTTTAAGATATTTAGCTTCAATTATTCTGTTCCAAAGATTATCTATAAAGAGTGCCATCCACAAGTGTTTTGCAGTTAAATCCAAGGCAAATGAAAATATGTTTTAGTACACCATCCACCAAGCATTTTAGGCCTGACAATAATGTCCCTCTTGACCATATGGTACATATTCTTATCATATGATCCAAACCAGAGAAAATTGAAAATGTTGATATTAATATCTCTGAGAATGGATTTAGGCACATTGCATAAAGATATCCAATAAACAGACATATTTGCTAATATATAATTTATCAGAGTCAATCTACTGCCCATCGAGAGCCACCTCAGGCTCCAATGTTTAATACAAAATTCAAATCTCTTGATTAACCAGCACCAATCCTTTACGATATAATTATTTGGCTTGAGTACATACCCCAAATATTTGGTTCCTTCCTCAATGTTCTTGAAAACATAAGGGAATAAACTATGAAGCATACTAATATCATTTTCCTCCACCCCTTTATAGAGAAAGATTGATTTCTTATCTCTAATTTGCATACTCTGGGCATTGCAAAATTTATCGAAAATGTATTTGTATCTGGTCCATTCACCAATTGTGCCCAGATAAAAAATCATAACATCATCCAAAAATAAGAGGTGTGTAATTTTAATAATTGTGGATATGATAATACCAGATGTCTCACCCCTCTCTCTCTTTGATTCTATCGATTCACTCAGTCCTTCAATAATCAAAAGGAAAAGGAGGGGTGATAAGGGGCATCCTTGTCTGATTCCCCTAGTGTCTCTGAAAAATTTGTAGGGGATCCATTAATAATAATTGCATAATTAACAAATTGAACACAAGCCATAATCCAATTTGTGAAGGCAAGTCTAATCCAACCTGTACTAATATCAATCTGAGAAATCCCCAGTTTACCCGATGATAAGCTTTAAGCAAATCCAATTTTAGAACCAATGCCTGCAAATTTTTAGTCTTGATGCTATGAAAAATATCTTGAGCCATTCCCACTGCATCCAGGATTTGTCTATCTTGTAGAAAACTAAATTGTTCCCAATAAATGTATATGGATAATACAAGTTTGATCCTATTTGCAATTATCTTAGAGATGATTTTGTAAACTAAATTACAAAAAGAGAAAGGTTTGAAGCCGTTGAAATATTATGGCTTCACTACCTTTGGAATTAAGGAAATAAATGTGGAATTCAGACCCTCATATATTCTTCCAGATGTTCTAGATTCTTCCACAACATTTAGAATATCAGGACCCATTATACCAAAAAATTCTAATAAGAGTTACACAAAACCTCCATCTTGTTCGAGGATTTTTGATCTTGAGAATCATTTTAAAACAATTTCAATTTCACCTAGAGTCACCTGCTGGTCATCCAATGATCCCTCCTTTGCAGAAAAGTATCTTGCAAAATTTTGTAAGATGCCCATTTGAACAATAATAGATGTAATCCCCTTATCTGAAAATAAATGATGAAAGTGCTTTACATCTTCAGCTTCAATCTCCTCTGGATCCCTAACCATAATGCCATCCTCTTGTTTGATTTCCCAAATAGAGTTTTGGACCCTTCTGTCATTATCATATTGGTGAAAATACTTTGTGTTAATACCACCTTGCATCAACCATATATACCTGAGGCTTTAACTGTTGTTTCTCCTCCTACATCATCAATATGTGCATCCTAGTTGATTCTAGTTCTGATAGTTTTTTTCTGAATGCAATCTGGATAATTTCCACACTTATAGATATCATGTATTTATTTTAATTTACCTTCCACATAAATTAACTCTTATTTCTTAACACATTTTCTTTCTTTTTCCCACTTTATAACTGTGGTTTTCAAGGATCGCAACTTTTGTGCCAGACAATTCATAGATGATCCTTGTTCCATCCTATCCATTCTCAACCATTCCACCCTAACCATATCTATACATTCTTTCTCTTTTAACAATGAATGATTAAACTTGAAAGGGTAGAAACCCTTTCTTCTAACATGGTCCAGCTTCAAGACAATAGATGAATGACCATAGAAGGATTCTAATTCCACACATGTCTTATATCTACCCATATATTCAATTAATGGTTCATATATCATAAATATATCTAATCGTTTAACTATAGCATCCATCCCAACACGTTTGTTTCTCCATGTAGGATGATACGGTGCTTGAGCGATATCAACAAGATTAATAGGTTGAAAAATATTCAAAAAGTAATCCCCAATGGGTCCTTTCGAGCCTTTTCATCCCAAACTTCTATCACCCCCGAAGTGAAATTAATATCACCTCCAATAATAAGTGAAGGTAAGTTGAAGATACCATCATCCATAACATGGTTCCAAAAAGTCTCTCGATCTAAATATGACCCATAACTGTTTAAAATATTTAATTCCATATCAACCCCTGTATAGTATCTAGATAAAGGAATACCAACCAAGGTGATATATGGAGTGAATCTTCCCGATTTAGAATTCCAGCCCGATAACAAACCCCCAAATAGTCCCCGGGAGTCAATAGTATCCATTTCCCATCCCTTCAGAAATTGTGCAAAAAAGGATCTCTCCTTATCATGAGGGACCATAGTCTCCTCGACAAAAACAACATCACATTTATTAATGGAAAAAAAACCTTTTTAGGGAATGTTTTTTGGAGCTTCCCCCAACTCTACTAATATTGAGGGATGTAATAATAATTTTTTTAACCCTAGCAAGGGCTTTGTTTTCTCTAAGGGCCCTGAATTTTAGTGAGCTTAGTTCTTGGGGAGTAACTCTAATCATATTCTCAGAATCTGATTTAGACTTCCCTTTTCTAGCACTTCTGGTTTTTAAGGGAGATAGCTCCATGGAGATTCCTCCTTTAATAACAAGTGGATATTTCTTCCTTGAGTTTCCTAATGGCATTTTTTTTGGCTCACCCCCAGCTGTGAAAGATCCACCCGGTAGAATCTGCATATCCTCATTTTGAATGTTTCCGACATAAGTAGGAATAGGTTTCCTTTTCACTATGTCATAGAAAGATAAAGGCGTTATACAATTGTGTAATAACTTTTGGTAATTTGATGAAATTTGTATTAAAAAATTGTGATTGTGAAATTGAAGAGTTATAAAATTACAAACTTTAATATTATGAATAGATGCTTATATTTCATTTTTATTAAAACAATTCTCTATAGAATTGATGATTAGAATGATGGTTGTTATTTATATTTATTTAGACCAATTTTGATATATTGGACATTAAATAAAAAGTAAGAAATCATTTTCTTTGCTTTACAATTTTTTTTGTGTTTGAAAAGATTTAAGGAAAGCATTCTTAGATCACAATAGTTTTGATGAGTTAAAAGATTAAGAGGTTGATATTGCAATAAATATCTTGAAATTGTGTTTTAATATGGGTGTAGATGGGACATTTTAGGTAAAAAACATTTTCAACTTCAACCGTGTTAGTGTCACAAACATGACAAATTCTTTCAACCCACGATGTTTTAGGAATTGTCCAATGCCCTAATTCACTATTGAGAATGTGAGAGTTTGTTTTTTATTTAAGCAATGTTGATTTTTGTCTTTACTCTAGTTAAAATGAAGATATAGTTTTGATCTTCTAGATTAGGGTTGATCACTTCCTCGTAGTTTTTTAATTTTCTCTTATCCTCTAACTCTTTATCACAACACAATTTCTTCTTAAATTTAGATAGTGTTGTAATATTATTAATATTGTCAATATTATACAACATGACATCTTCCTTGATACCCTAATGATTTAGACAAGACTTGGAATCTTTATGCCAACCTTGTTTGAGTAAAAGGTGGTTTTAATTGTAGTTTGAAGCAATATTTGGAAGCCTCTTGTCTCACATGTTGTTTATTGTGTTCATGTATGATAAAAAATGGGTCCTCATTAAAACTTTGTAATAAAAATTTAATTTTGTCAAAAATTGATTTTAGCCTTGAGCTTGAAGACAAAAGACCAAAAGGCCTCAAGAAGGTGAAACAAATCAACTTGATGGTTGGCATTACGGGCAACTCTATTAAAGAGTGCTATATTGATGAAGAAAGGGGAAGGAAACTAGAGGGAGAATTTAAGCTTGGGAAGAAGAAGGGATTTGGCAGAGAGGAGGGATCGAAGAGGAATCCTACTAAAAAATCAATGGACGAAGGAGATATTGTGCCTTTCCACTCATGAGCAGAAGGTTTTCTCAGCCATGGAACCTACAATATTTCTATTGAGTAACAATGCATCGAAATCTCGTCTGAGTGCATAACTCACCCTTATAATAAATTTTCAAGCAATTATAAATCTTCATGAACATTGGTTTTCCCATTGGATTTCCAGGGCAGAAAAATGTGTTGTCTTCATGTGATTGAGCACTCTATTATGTGGTTTTTTTATTTAGTTGTGTGGTTATACTTAACTGCAAATGCATCCACTACTATTACATTATTAATACAATGTAATCTCATAGATAAACAACAAAACAAGGGATTTTCAATGGTTGCTAAAATGTAATGTTCCCTGAGGATATCAAAGGGTGTGAGGGACAAATCATTAGATCTCTAAGGTTAATTACACAATTTTAACACAACAGATTAGTTAAACAAATGTTAAATTTCATTTTTTAGGAGTTAATTGCGACAAGTCCCTTTAATTACCAATAAATTAAAATAAATTCAATAAACATATCCATTCCAATCCAATTCAAACATAAATTCCACCTCTAAAGGCCATTTACTCTTAATCATGATTAACTAGTAATTTGTGTTCTGATTACGATACTTAACAACATTTAGTGCACAATTGACGGTACTTAATATAATTTCATTTGTTTATCACTTAACCATTGTTTATCAAGTCCAATGGCTAATCAACACCTTATAACATGTAAATTCAAGCCTAATCACCATTTTCCAATTAATTAAACATAGTAATTATGAAAATGATTCCACAAGAACTAGTTAACTAGTTGTTCAATAATAACAGCTAGTCTTACGCAAATTTGATATGCAACCATGCAAATGACCAAAAAAGTGAACCTATAGCCATTATACACATATTTAAGCATGCAAGTACAGCAAAATAAAGTACTTTTTCAGATTTGATCCAAGTATATAAACAGAAATATTTCAAGTATAATTAGTACAACAAGTTAATAAACACCGCCAGGAATTCAATCAAACCAATCATATCGAGTTCCGAGGAACACAGAGGTGAAGGTACAGATCTGAAAAATATCATTCTACAGCACAATTAAATTACCAAGAGAATATGGTTATACATTCATCTTTTACAAAAAATAGAGATTTGAATCCAAAAACTATCTACCAATTTCACTGCAATGTACCTAGTTTCCAATTTAACTTTCCAAATGCCAAATAAAGAGAAATATATGAATATTGAAGCTCATGGAATTCATATCAAGGGTTATTTACAGTCATATGGCTGTGGCTTTCCACCCATATACAATCCATTTAACAAGTCACAAAACTAGTTAATTATACTCATCCAAATTGACTAGTAATTCTAGGGATCACTAGAATAATTAAATCCACAGCTCATAGAATCATTCAAATGTAATTCCAAATCTAAATACCATGTTTTGTTAGTAATAATAGAGGTATATATCACTCCATTTTTTTTTAAACTTCATATTCAAAGTCACAAATCTACTCAAAACAATTGCATTGAAGGAGCTAGAAATTGGAAATTGACCTAGAATTTCGATAGAGTACATTTTCCCAACACTACCAAGAAGATTTCTCCTCACATTCTCAAACAGATTTCAAGAATATTTTTCATACATAAGCATAAAAGGAACACTCATGCACTTTTACAAACACTTCATGTGCTAAGTCTCCAAACTATGCCAAACAGTCTGATCGAAGAACTAGTTTTTGAATAAAAGGTAGAAGCATCAAAGAGAAGTGTCTTAAACCATTCCGAGGTTAATGTACCATCAAAATACACATTATATAATGAAAAGGGGCAGAAATATCAGTTATGTAGCATAGGTACCAAATAATTATTTCCTCAAACAAATTGTGCACAAAATCCCAAAAACTAGTTTCCAATTCCTTCATAAAACTTACTTGCATAAATAGATTGAATTCTATGAGAAATTTCTTTCACAAATAACTCATACGTTTCAGAAAACATTTCATGTGCATCCATAAATAAATTAGATCAGATCCAAGTAAATTAAATAAACATGAGATAAATAACTTATCTTATCAATGTGCAACTAGCATCATCCGGACCACGTTCCACCTAGCCTTTGGCACTGCCAAGCCAGGTCTCACTTTGATAGGACACCCCTGAGCTAAGGCCACAGATCCACAACAGAGGTGCACTCAATAATAGATCAAGTATAATTTTGAGAATCCAAAACTCTATTCCTCACCACATCCTCTTCCACCCCACTGCCAGGTGCAATGGTAATCCATACCACCTATGCCATCGAGATATTGCCATTCACCATCAACATTTATGTGCAGGTCTAGGACAAGGCCAAGTAGTCGACACGAAGGAACTGCACTAGAGTTTTTGGGCATTCCACAAACACCATACAAGATCACAGTTCTTCAAGCACAAGGTTCATTCACATAGCATAACATTCATGGTTTCCCAAGTTCACAAGCTTACCAAGCTCTCACCATCAAAGGTATGAACAACCATAATCAACAACCATCCAAAATGACCATAAAAAACAACCCCAAACCAAGGATATCAACCATGGATTTATAGGCCAAAGAAGGTAATTATAACTCAATGGGGTCAAACAAAACCAAGGTAAGTCAACTTGAGTCAATCCAAGCAGGGTAATTCAACCACAAGAGGTTAACTCTAATCTAACCCAAGCAATTCAAATTGCAACAAGAGTGATTCCAAGCCACCCCACCCAACTCAAATTCATGTGTGGCCACATCATCCATGAAGAGGAATCAAAATTAGCGAGGTGAGGTGTTACAAAATCCAAGGCATATTCCCAAAATAGCAAAGGGAGGGTTACAAAAGGATTTACACAAGAGTTACGTAAGCATTTACACAAGGAGTTACATAATTATTACACAAATTTTGAGGTGTTAAGGCTAAAAATAGTTAGTTAGAGAACACTTGTGCAAATGGGAGTTACAAAACCAAGTGTAACCTCCATAAAGGAGTTACAAAACCATCAAAGGGGTCAATCAACAAGTGGCACCCACCCAAACACCAAGGAGTCAGACTAAATCATGAATTAGGCTCAATAATACCAACATAGGATAAAATGATTAAAAGTCAGATTCATTGTATAATGTTTCGGTGATCATCAACTAATAAATCCACCAAGAAAGAAATATGGACCAAGATCAACCAAACAAGTTCTAAAGTGTTAGGAATGTCCCCATTGCCCCTCACATTGTGGATCTAGGCCTCCCATACTCTTTTAGTGGTCCCCGATGTGTCAATTGTCTTCATTAATTAATTATTTACAAAATAATAATAATTTCTTTAGGTCCTTAAAGACCCTTGTTCTGGCACCCTATGCCGCAATAATAAACAATTACAAATTACATATGTTTGGGGCTTAACACACAGGGTATTACAAAAAAAACATCACCTACAACACTCCTGCTAAGTCAATTCCTTGTATGTATGATTGGTCATTCCTTGTTCTAATATAGCAAGCGATTTATTGAACTTAGATGAAACAAATACTATTCCCCATGACCTTTTGCTGAGGCATTTAAACATTTAATTGCTAAATAGCCAACACTCAACATGGATTATTGAATTTAATGCGATATAATTTATTTGTCTGAAACTTATGCCATGACATGGAATTTAACGTTCTTTTGAGTGGGAATTTTATCTTCCCAAAAACATAATTGGCCTCTTATTTTGTCTACTTGATGAATACCTTAGGAATTTGGGTCTCACTTGTCGAGACTTATAATTAATCAAAGACTTGGAATTTGTGTTAACATAGTATCTTGTTTATGGTTGGATGTATCATTTTATACCAATCTAAATGCAACAATCCAAGAAGTGAAACCCTTCTTGACAGAGTTCCTGGAATAGAAGAATTTTTTCTGTGGACTATTGATAATTAAGAGCATAGGAGTTTGCATTCAACGTTACCCTAAGAAGATAGAACAACATTTTTTTACTAATTTTCTGCATCATATGTGCTAATGAGAATGACATGCTATGGGCCTATACTTTACAGATCATATGGTATCAAAGCTGGTTGAATCCAAGAGTTGTAGCACTTTAAGGAGGAATCATAGTTGGAGCAACAATGACATTAGATGAATATCCAAAGATTGAAGAGGTGAAGAGTTGGCCACTATCCAACCATGGTCATGAAGATAGTTCCAGAAGTGCTACAAACTATCTAAAGAATTGCAATATGTGTGAAATGACACTTGGGAAGAAGTGTAGCCCATGCATGTCAATTCCTCTTGGATTGAAGTGCCAAGAAGCCATTTTAGAGTGTGTTGGAAAAGAATACATCATGCTCCATTCCAAATATTAAATATTGCTTAGACCTGACTCAGGTCTGTAAATAGATTTATGTGTTACGAGAACATGCAATCCAGAGCCAGAGCCAAAGCATAGCTATGACCATAGCATGTAGCCAGATCCATGATCCAGAGCTAGAGTCAGAGTTGTATCCAAGTGCCAAGTAAGAGCCACATTCTATAGAAGCAGACATAAAGTACATTGATTCAGACTAGTCTCCTTGAGGTTTTAGGGACCTGTTACAGTTGATTTTACCACACATGGTAGATCACACATTTATGGCCTTCCCTATCCCTCTACAGACTCTTTAGACCCCATGGATCATTTTTGTACCTTTGATTTTTCCAAGATTATCCCTAAAAACACTCATTATTTGTTGTACGCGAATTTTAAACCATTTCTCGCGTATACACGCGGATATAACCCTTAAACCCGCGTACATCGGGATGTGTGCAAAAGGCCAAATATTTTTGGAGTTTTCCTTGATGTGGATCTGAGTCACTTGTCTCCTGGCCTTCCATATACCTCAAGATCACTTGGATTTGACCTTCCATTACCCCAGTGAAGCACTATATAAGGAACCCTTTGGATACATTGAGAGAGGAGAATTGAAGAGCAAGAAAACTATAGTCCATTGTTGTCATAGCTTGCTTATACTTGAGTATACATCCTTTTGTCCCTTGGAGGACTTGGTGTTCTTCCCAAGCTTGCCTTTGCTTGTGAGCTTGCTATCGAGATATGGAGGATTGAGGTGGTGGAGGACTTAGTTTCTCCGATTC
>LPNX010469857.1:86650-143832 GCA_001517045.1 Pseudotsuga menziesii | reverse complement strand
TGTAATCTCTGATTTATATTAATAGAAATATCTTTTCCTATCCAATGATGTGCATTTAAATGAATATTGAATCCATGGATGCTTTTGATTGCTTATACATTATTGATTATATATGCTAGAGTAGGTATAACACCATTATATAACATGCTTGTCTTGTTTGTTGTTGAGAGAGCAAATTGTTAACATAAGCGGGATTGGAAAAAGCTCAACGGGGATCTACATCAACCATTCAGAATAAGGTGTGTCTCGAGAACCTTTAGTGTTAGATTTGTTATTTCTCTTGCATATTGGGAAGGGATTAATTTATGTGGTTACTCTGTCTATTGTGGTACACCCGAAGCCATAGGAAGTTTTCTCCGTAACAGAATTGGCGACCATACTGGGGATGTTCCTTGTTTTTCTTTGGGGTTTGGGGGCACAATGTGCTTGATATTCTTGACTTGCTCTTTGTTTCTTCTTGTTTATGTGTTGCATTTTATAGTATGTTCATCCATTGACACTCCCCTTTATTGGTTTGACCCTTGGCCTGCTTTTTACCACTGTCTTCCCTGTATACGCAGGTTTTTGGCCAAAAGTCGTGTACATACGCAGATTTTTCGCCAAAAGTCGCGTATACATGCAGGTTTTTGGCCAAAATCCGCATATACATGCAGTTTTTTGGCCAAAAGTCACGTATATATCCAGCTGTTCTTTAAACAGTCGCGTACATCTTCCCTTTTGGTGAGTTTGATGTTGTGGGAAGTTGCTGGGGGGGTTGTGAGTGTGGTTGGGTCTTCCTTGGTTCTGATGTTGTCTGTTGGATGCTTCTTTTGTGACCAGAGACCGCCTTTTCATTGATTTTTCTTTGAAAGTAGTTTTAGTCATTTGTCCTTCTTGTTTTTCCATTAGTGCATTACTCTTGTTTGTCTCGGTGTCTTGCTGGGCTTGTGTTTTATACTTGCTATAGAGACTGAGAGTTTTAGATGACTTTTATTGCATTTTTCATTCTTTTCTATTGAAAAATACAAAGTAGTTGCACTCTTAATTGCACCTTAGATATGGAGTTGAGGAGGTACTTGCATTGGATTGATTGGATGAGAGTTGTGTTTAGGCTTTCATATAGGAAGGATTACATTAGCATTCGGAAAGGAATATATATTTATGCATCTCATGTAGTGGCATACCCTTCTTTTCATTTGACAAAGATTGCACTTAGCATTGTTTGTTATGGTGTGCACTTTTATTTCACTGCCGAGTCTTCATATCACTAGTTGCACGGCCATTTCCCTTTGAGTAACCAGAGCCAATTAAAATCAACGCATAATAAAATGAACTACACATTTTTCTTTTATAGGGTTCACCAACAAGATTACGTTTTAGGGTCTCGGAATAGTTCATTGTAAGTTAATTTTCCAAGACTACTGAACACAAACAATTAGGTGTCTGTCCATGTGAGAGAGTGAAACCCTTGGTATAATTAGTGTTTCTCAGGACGCTCCTCTTACACGGGAGTTAAGCACGAGGTAGTGCCTGTGATTGTGATTGGGATGACCCCTGGTCACTTTCTGTGAGTGCCAGAGATATTTCTAGGATTGTATTTGTAGCTGGGGGCTCTTTCGAGAGTTTCGAGCTTTGCTACCCTACCCATACGGTTAATCTTGCATCTGACTGTCCGCCTGAGCATTGATTATGTTGAGGTGACCTTAGTTTCCTTAACTAGGTATCACAGGGGGGTACTTGCAAAAGTTATTCTGTAGGTGTCCTGGCCAGGTGGGGGTCAGACAACACAGTCGCTTGATGCATTGAAGTTGAGGGCCACTATAATTGGTTACATACCTCTGCTTGTAGTGTATGGGAGTTTCGAGCCTCTCCTAAGCGAGACATACCAGTTGCTTTCGGGAGCTCACATATCCTCCCCTTGGTTTGCTTGTATTTTGGCTGTAGATTTTCTTAGGAGTGTGCTCTTTGTGCGCTAGTTGGCCTTTGGGATTTTGGTTACTTGAGTATATTTATGCTCTCTTGAGTTCGGGTCCTTTTATTTTTGGCATGCCTGGTATCCTATTACCCGTCCTTGGTCCCAGTACGGACCCTGGTGTCAGACTTGGGGGCATCACAACCCCTTACCATGCTCATAGATTTGGGAGTGGTCACATTCTACCCTATAGTCCATTTGTGGAAGATGTTGACTCCCTTCTCTTGGTCTTTACACCGATGGTCACTCTCACGGGGGTGGTAGTGGATGCGTGAACATTGGGTCTACACCTTACTTTCCTTTTTTATGTCCCATCGTTCACCGCATTGTTTCCTTTGGGTGCAGTTGTGATGATCATTCCTCCCTATATCCTATAGTTTGGATTCTTTATTGACTATTTTGGGTTGTTTTGGACTAATATGGTTGTCATATAGGGTCCATTTTTTGTACACTCTCTCTGAGGTTTCAACCCATTCGTGCCTATCATAGGTATTATGTCTAAACTGACATATAGGTTAGGATATCACACGCGCTTGCACTTATGCATTTCCTTATGACTGTTCCATTTTAACCTTAGGTACGAACCCATTCCATGGTGTCACGGAACCTTCATGCTGCTTTTAGAAGTGACACTATGCGAATGGTAGAGCTTTCCTATACATGGGTGCCCTAGTTAGATCCTTGTTGCATTTGGTGCCCATGCTGCGTTGCCTCCTTTAGGTTGTGGGAGTCCTTTGTATAATATCACCATGACTTTGAGCAAGAGCTTCATACTCCTCTTGACCTTTATGCTGGACTTTTTCCCCGGGACTCCCTTGTATATGTCAAGTTGTAATTGCATTATCATGAGTTTTGATTGCCTTTTTGAGCCTTATGTCGGCTTCCCTGACTTTGATTATCAGCCATATAGCCTGAGCTTATCTCATGTCTAGCCAATCAGATCCTTTTATATATATCTTTTGCAGCTTGATTCCCCATTTTTTACCGGGAGGGGACTTTCCCCCGAGTGTCATTATCCTACACATGTTCCCTTGCATTGAGTATAGGTATGTTCCACTGCTTGGAACTAGTTTGTTTGCCCCTTAACACTCGTCTCCTCATAGATTTGTAACTATAAAGCACTTTTATTATTTTTCAAGCTTTTCAAAATATTTGAAAAAGTCCAAAAAAAATAAAAAATAAAAAAAACCAAAAAGTCAGACAGGAAAAGATGTTATCTTTGGTAGCAGTCGAGTCATGTCACCTTCGAACAGAGCACTGTATATCACATCCATTGGTTGGGTTAAGAGTTTGACTTTAAGAGCTGTACTCGTTTCTATGAGTTTATCTCCACCGACTGGTTAAGCCTCCAGTCCCTATGGAGCCTCTATCAATGCCTCTTGTGTCGCAGAGATGTCCCAGTTTTGTATATTGAGTCTATGCTACCTACATTCAGTCACCATTCACCTTTATGCTCTTGTTTGAAGGAAGTTGAAGCCTGATTCGGCCATTCCTCAATTGTCTTGACTTTGCATGTTGGTCATTCCCGGTACTGGTACTGGTTTGAGCACATTATGATCGAGTCCTTCCACATTATACAGCTTTGTTGAGTACCTCGTGTTGGATGATGGGGGATGCCTTAATGCCCTCCTTCCAGCGGATTCCATCCCGTCTAATTCATATCATTTATTCTGGGATAGGAGTCTATATTCCTTTGAGTTCCTTGAGACTTACAGTCATCAGTGGTAGGTTCTCTCTCCATCAACAGTTTTTGGGAATACATCAATGTCCCCTGATCGATGGATTCTTTCAAGTGTTCTACCTCAAGACATTTGTTCACACTTGTTAGATTGCACTCTAGTACCTTGATTCCCATTTTCATTATCGGTGGGTGATCTCGCGTCTGTTAACGGTATACATCAATGACCGGTAATCAGAGGATGGACTACTATGTTCGACCTCGACACCTCTATTCACATAGTAGGACATGTACTTGTAGTGGATTGTGTAGAAGACTTTCCAGATTGGTGGCATTTCTGATATGCTACCTCCTTGATCATGCCAGTGTTCATGAGATTTCAGCTCTCATGACTTGATTCCAGTGTATGTCAGATATCTTCAGCTTTCATGGAGATCTTGGTAATTTGTATATCTTCATCATGGAGATTTTGATCTATCTATATTGTATGTGGCGATGTCCACACATGTCATATATCATGCTTATTCATGGCCATTGTACTCTTATGTATCCGGGACTGCTGTATGTATTTGCAGTCATATGCAGAGATATTTGTACTATATTGTTGGATGGCTGGTTCTTCCACCTAGTTCTTCATCACTCGACTTCTGGGATGGAATTATAATGTATTTCAGCCATCATATCACCCCTATGACCTCACACATTAGGGGGAATCTGTTATAGCTGATTTTACCACACATGGTAGATCACACATTTATGGCCTTCCCTATCCCTCTGCAGACTCTTTAGACCCCATGGACCATTTTTTTACCTTTGATGTTTCCAATATCATCCCTAAAAGCACTCATTATTTGTTGTACGCGACTTTTAAACCCTTTCTCGCGTATACACGCGGATATAACCCTTAAACCCACGTACATCAGGATGTGTGCAAAAGGCCAAATATTTTTGGAGTTTTCCTTGATGTGGATCTGAGTCACTTGTCTCCTGGCCTTCCATATGCCTCGAGATCACTCAGATTTGACCTTCCATTACCCCAATGAAGCACTTTATAAGGAACCCTTTGGATACATTGAGAGAGGGGAATTGAAGAGCAAGAAAACTATAGTCCATTGTTGTCGTAGCTTGTGTATACTTGAGTCTGCATCCCTTTGTCCCTTGGAGAACTTGGTGTTCTTCCCAAGCTTTCCTTTGCTTGTGAGCTTACTATCGAGATATGGAGGATTGAGGTGGTGGAGGCCCAGGTGGAGGACTCAGTTTCTCAGGTTCGTAGACGTGCCGACAGAGGTTGTCATTCATGTAATCTTTGATTTATATTAATAGAAATATCTTTTCCTATCCAATGATGTGCATTTGCCAACAGAGGTTGTCATTCATGTAATCTTTGATTTATATTAATAGAAATATCTTTTCCTATCCAATGATGTGCATTTAAATGAATATTGATTCCATGGATGATTTTAATTGCTTATACATTATTGATTATATATGCTAAAGTAGGTCTAACACCATTATATAACATGCTTGTCTTGTTTGTTGTTGTTGAGAGAGAAAGTTATTAACACAAGCGGGATTGGAAAAAGCTCAACGAGGATCTACATCAACCATCTGTAATAAGTTGTGTCTCAAGATCCTTTAGTGTTAGATTTGTTATTTCTCTTGCATATTGGGAAGGGATTGATTTCTACGGTTACTTTGTCTGTTGTGGTACACCCCAATCCATAGGAAGTTTTCTTCGTAATAGGACCAAAATCTTGTGAAAGGGTAGGTATGATCCAGAATGGGTATATTACATATAAATATCGTCATCATCATGTGATGAGGTCCCAAACATCAGTTATTGCCCTCAATCCCAAGTTGTGAAGTGAAATACTGGCCCCGACTTTAGTCTTGCATATAAAAGTCCAGCACTGCTTCTTCCCTTAAGGCAAGAAGCGTTACCTTCTTCACTAACACTAACTGTCTCTTAACAGTAGGTGGTGCCACTACTTTTCCCCTTGTTCAATGTGTGGTTCTACCCTGTCACCGCTCTGCCATAGTGAAGGAGAAGTGGTGCCCGAGGTAAAAAGTGAAAAAGAGAAGATTCCATAAAGCTTCTCGAAGGAAGACTTCATGTCACCCTCATCCCTACTCCTGAGGACCACTTGGACTCGTGATTCTTCCTTTTGGGATCTCCCTTCCACCTCACCCACCATTTACTCAACCATCCCTATCCTCCCAAGGCCTATAAAATTAGGCTCACACCCCATGGTTGAGGGAGAGCAAAATTATGCTCTTGCATTGAGGTTCTGGCCAAATCAGTAGGGTGAGCATAGAAGGAGCAAGTTGGAGCTTTTCGGGACAAGACATTGGCATGTGAAGGAGCATCACAACACTAAGGTGAATGTTGTAATCTTTCTTCTTCATCTTTAATACAAAGTTGGTTCCTTTCCTGTAAAGTATGTTATGTTGTAATCATGTATTTTACTGTTGGATTCCTTAGTCACTGACATAGAATTGTGGATTATATTATGGTGCTTTTGATCTTGTTTGCTTGTTTCATGTGATTGTGCAGGTACATCCGTGAAGAGACATCACCATAAGCAACAACTACACCACTCTATGAAAGGGACTCATTCCATATCTCCACAACTTCTAGGGGAAGTATTCCATCTTTGTTGTAACTCATTTGTTCTAGATTTGAACCACTCATACTAGAGGAACAACTCTTGTCCGCAAGAGGTGCATTTTTCCTAGCAACAAGTCTCGCGACCACACTGGGGAAGATCTTTCAACACATCTGATCTTCCTTGGTCTTCGAACTTTGTTCTGAAATCCAAGCTCCAATCTTTCATTGATCATATCTACTAGCTTGCCTAGTGAGATTTTCGTTTGGTATAATTAGATCTGTTCAGATTTGAGTCATTCTTACCTTCTGTACTTCATATTCCTGTCAATTCATGATTTAATGCCAGCATTAGAGTAATTGACTTTTCTTTTTTCGCCATTGTTTTGTTTTTTACTTCTACAGGACACCGCACATGCACAATGGGCAATAAGCGGTGCCACTGCATGTGCTCAATAATCAGTAAGCAATGTCACCGCCTGTGCTCAGTAATCAGGAAGCGGTGCTGAGCCAGAACTGCTCTGTCACTAAATCTCCTTAAGCAGTACCAGGTAGGCCTTCTACAGGCTTGTCATTTCAAAGCTTGGTTTGATTTTTTCTTTCTGTTTTGTGTGTGTTTGGGCTTCCTTTCAGATATCTGAGTAGTTAGATTCAAATTCTGTATGTGGTAAATGCTTGCTTTGTTGAATTCAAAAAGCTAGGTTACACTCATCAATTTGATTGCTTGTATGCTTGGTTTTCATTTTTGAAAGGAATGTTTCGAAGTTTAGTTCAGTTAGATCTCTTTTTATTGCTTGATAAAACTGAAAAGGAAGACTTGCTTTTTGGTTTTTGGCTTTCATTCTTCATTAGTTTACGACAGACTTCTTTTTTCTTTTAAAAGAATTTTTTTTGTTGAGATTTGATTATAATTTTGCTTAAAGACGAACTATAGGGTTCCTGACTAGCCTCATAAGCTTTCAGATTCCATATTCTTCTTTCTTTTTACACTCTTGTCTCGTCAAAAGAAAAAAATATATCATAGTTTTAAGTTAGATCTTTCCATTTTTGAAGAAAATTGAAAAAAGTACTTAGTGTGCCTTTGAGTATTATTGTCTTTCTTTTTAGGAAAAGAGATCTCTCCTATTTGCTTGCTTTCAAAGATCAGATTAGAAGTGTGTTGCTTGTTTTTATTCTCAAAAATATTTGTTTAGTTAGATTGTTTGGGAAAGTTTTGGTTTTGAGACGAAATTGAAAGAAGAAAACATTCTCTCCTTCCCGTAAATAGGGCATACTTTGAATGGTAAAGTGAATTTTTTTTGCATATCAAAATTGCATGGTTTTAATTTTTCTGTCATCACTCCATGCATTCACTTAACTGTTCAACTTAAAATTAATGGTAGCTATAAATTAAAAATCTTAGTAACTTGAGTGTTAGGTTAGAGACGTGTTTCGACATCGTAAAACGTAGGAGCTGTCGTTTATTTCCTGCACTGCAACCCTGGACCTGCGCGGTTCTTCCACGTACCGTTGGTATATAGAATGACCTTTCACGTACCCTTGAGGTTTGTCGAAAGGTACTTCACGTACTCGATTGTATATCGGAAGGCCCCTTGTGAACCGTTGTGCATTAGACAACACTACTACAGATTTGAACTCCCACGTACCTTGTGTATATCGGGAGGCCCTTCTAGGATTCCTGAAACCATCTGAGAAAATCCCTTTTGGCTATCTTGTTGGTGTAATACACCGAGAACAACACTCAGGGAGATTAGTATGCACGTGTCGTCCAGGTAGTCGGGTATTCAGGTGAGGGACAGTTGATCCTCCTCGCTGTGTTTTACTATTGGACCTTGTGGTATATATTGAGTTGCAATAACTTGACAATCCTAGTGAGGAACCAGCTTGTATAAGCCCCTCTTGTCACTTAAGTTTGCTTGTGGCTTGTTGTTTGTGTAGGATAATTTTCATGTGATTTTTCTAGTTTTGAAACCCTATGTTACGTTTTAGTGACCATACAATCTGGCTGAGTTTCGGTTGAGACGATCCAGAAGAAACTAGGGCTTACCAGCCTACTTTCCTCCTGTCATAGGGGAGAGCCTAATGGAATCCATAGATCAAGGAGCTGCAACTGACGCCCATGTGGAAGGAAGCCTAATTGTGGAAAGTGGAGAACAATTCACTACTTACGTTAATCCCTTGGTCCAACATCTTCCTACGACTGACACTTCCTTTCATTCCTCGATGGAAGGTCGTGCTAATAGTCCCGTTGAAACAAAATATGGCCCTAATGCTCTTTTTTGGAGAACTTTTATGGGTCAATCCCTTTCTGAATTTGGGGTTACTAGACCTTCTTTTGATAACCCTCCATCGGGTGAGGATGAGTATAGAAGGATCCAAGCATCTCTTGACTGCGGCCGCAATTTTCAAGAGAGAATGGAAAGAATTATTGCCTCACCTCTACCTCACAAAGAACCTATGTCGGCTCTTTTACCCCATCTTTTTAATCCTTGGCCTTCTGGATATCATTCACTTTCTGTGTCTTTGGCTCCTATTGACAATCTCCCAGCTCGTGGTGTGACTCCTCATAATCCGATTCAAACTTCCAACCCTACTCCTGCAGTTTTGCATCCTAGGTCTGTTTCTAGCCCTCCCATACCCTCTATAGCTGGGGGGAAATCCTCAGCTCAACTGGTATTAGTATATTCCAATGTCGGGGGGCAACCCATGGCACAAGTTACGTCATCAGTTAGTGGAGTTTCTACTAGTGCCAGATAGATCTTTGCTATAGGACAACCCGCAATGGTTGTTCCTCCCACCAACACCAATATGGTAAACCCTCCGTCATGTTCACGCCAACCCTTAGGGGAAAAACCTGCGGTCAACCAACATTCTTGGGGTTATGGTTACACAAGGAATCAACTACCTATAGGAAATATGAACTATCAACCTACGTCTATAGGAACTATGTATCCTGGAATCCCTTACCCTGGAAAGATGTTTACGTCGTGGGGGCAACCAAATTGGTCCTACATGCCAACCAAGGGAGGAATACCTATTCATACTACTAGAGGTTCTGGGGGCCACCTTATGGTGGCCCTCCTTTTGGAGGACCACCTGGAGGAGGCCTGCCTAGTGGAGGCCCACTTGGCAGAGGCCCACCTAGTGGAGGTTCACCTTATTGAGGACCACCACCCAGAGGACCACCATTAGGAGGACCACCACCTGGAGGCCCACCACCTAGAGGTCCACCTTCTGGGGGACAACCACCTAGGGGACCACCACCTGGAGGTCCACCACCACTCGAAAGCCCACCACCTGGAGTCCCACCACCTTCGGGTGGACCTCCCCCTGGAGGTCCACCCCCTTCGAGAGGATCTTCAGGATGATCATCTGCCTATCGACCAACCTAACAACCAATGTATCAGTCAACTTATGGTCCTACTAGTATGCATATGCCTTATCAATACTATCAGTATGTCGAACCTAATCGATAACTTCTATCTTTGGAAACTTTGGACTTGCCTGATCTATCCAAGTTGATTAATAATCCCATTCAGCATAACCCTTTGTGGCCTTCTATTCCAGTCAAGTTACCATCAAACATTCCAAAGTCTGATGGGAAGTAGGGAGATGATCCCAAAAATCATGTCATGATATTCCATCTGTGGTGCTCTTCTAACTCCTTGATGGATGGCTCTATTCGTTTGAGACTCTTTCAGCGAGCTTTGATCGACACGACCACGAAATGGTATATTGAACTTCCACAACATTCATTTGTGGAATTTAGCACATTGACAACTATTTTTCTCACACATTTTCAGCTACCCATTCGTTATGAAATGGGTACATACCTTTTGACCTCACTCTATCAAATAAATTCCACACATATATCAGACCATATTCATGAGTGGAGGAGGCATAGATGACTCATTAAAGCTCCCATCCCGGACCAACTATTAGCTGATTGGTTCATGAAATCCTTGTTGCCTCCCATTGCTCGAGATATGGCTATGGGTGGTGTTGTTACTAAAGAGCAGGCTATCAGTCGCGCTTAGTATCTGGACTTGCTATATTCCCAATCCAAAACTCTGTATGACCTAATCCCTCAAGCTCCTTGTCCCGGCACGGACATTGCCAAGCCACCTATAGAAACTCTTGTTGATGGGGTTGTAGGTTCAATCCAACCCTCGTCAGTAGCTTAGCCTGCCAAGAAACAAAGTACTTCTACTGCTCCTCCTTCTACTCCTACGGTTTCAGCTGAGGTGAATGCTATCCAAAGCACGCAAACAATCGGTAATAAGAAGAAAGGTAAAGGAAAAAATAAAAACATGGAAACCAACAGGAGAATCATAAGGCTACGACCACAGAGAATGATAATAAAGGAAAGAGAAAGGCCAAGTACCCATGTCTATTGTGTGGTGGTAACCACTTCACGAAGGAGTGCCCTTGTCCTGAGGAGATTAGTAAATTTTTGAAGAGTAACCCTACACGAACGGTGCTTACTGATCCCTTCCCATCTCAGCAACAATTGATAGATCATATGTCTAATCAAGGTACCTCTAATTCTAAGGAAGAAATCATAATGATGTCCTCGAAAACCATTGATTTAAGTACTCGTAGTCATTCATACGACAAGCCAATAGAGAAGAAGGAAGAAAATACTTCTTCCGAGAAAGTTCCTTCCACTAGTTCTCCTCCATCTTCGTCTAATCGCCCTCTCACCATTGAGAAACCTAATCTCGATTTGATTTTACGCCCGCCTAAGAGTACCCTCAGGAAGGCTATTTTTAATCCCAATGCCCGAGCTACACAATTCTACAATGTTGTCGAAGATTTGGCTCAGGCACCTTGTGCAATATCTACCATTGAGGTACTCCAAAGTTGTCCAACACAGCGTAAAAACCTGTTAATGGCTTTGGGGGCATTAGACCCAGATAACACCAACCTAATCCATTTCAATGTGGAGAACTATAAATCCAGATTACCCCACCAAATCGCATTTCAAATTGAAACTAGAGTAGTTGGAAGAAAGGTCCATAGGACCGTTCTGGATGAGGGAGCTTCAACCTTAGTTTTATCTATACCCTGCTGGAGGGCCATTGGTTCTCCTGAACTTACAAAGTCACCTATGACCTTAAAATCTTTTGATGGATGGGGTTTCTAGCATCATGGTCTGTTACGAGCCCTTTCAATCGAGCTTGGGGGCAAGACTGTTTCCATTAAGGTGGAAGTAGTTGATGCCCCATTGGATTACAATCTTCTATTGGGGATAAACTGGTTCTATGTTATGACTGTCGTCGCTTTGATATTCTTTCAAATTCTCCGATTTCCTAATTTGGGGAAGATTGTAACTATCGATCAACTTGATTTCTGTTCACTAGATGTTGCTACTCCCACCGCAAATAACATCCCTATGCTAGGTCAGTCCCCTCCTCCTTATTAGTCGATTGGGGTAGGTATGCTAAAGGATTCAACCCTCATGGGAGTGTTTCCCTCAGCCCCTGCTAGTACGGAAGTGGCAACCATGAACATGATTTCCACGACTAGCTATAATCCTAAAGGAAAAGAAGTTGTTGAGTCATCCTCTCTTGGCCTGTATGAATCACTTTATGATGCTGTGCAATCTGCTTCCAATGTCCATTCTAATGATCTTCATCTAGTGGCTTCGGATCCTTACCATCTTCCCTATGGGCTAGAACCATCCCTCCCTACTCTAGACTATCTCTCGCAGACTTTTCCTTCAGATGAGTCCATCATGGAGATAATGAGTACGGATGAACCCGTATGGGAAGATCACCATCACCGATCTTCTTTTCTTCCTAAAACCAGTCCAGTATATTTTGACCTTGTATCTCTTATTAGCACTGATATTGTCAGTGATCTACAAATGCCTATATTGTTGCAAGACACAGATTCCGAAGGAAATTTTTGCAACATCGCTAAGACAACCCCGATTGGCATATCAATCAAGCCCATAACTGTTGAGCACGTTCATGTAGGCTAGAACTGCTCGACAAAGGAAACTGGAAATTATAGAGCCCTTTTCAAAGAATTCTATTATATTTTTGCCTGGATGTATGCAGAGATTCCTGGGATCGGTCCGTCAATTGTTGTAAGCGAGATTAGAACCTATCTCATGGTAAAACCTTTCCAACAAAAATTACATCAAGTACATCCTAGGAAGGTTGCGACTATTAAAGCTGAAGTGGAAAAACTTCTGAAGGTGGGGTTTATTTATCCCATACCCCTGATGGAATGGGTATCTAATATTGTCCCTGTGGCTAAGAAGCAGGGCACTATTCGAGTTTGTATCGATTTTCGAGACTTAAATAAGGCTTGTCCTAAGGACAATTTCCCTACTCCACACATCGATAATTATGGTGGGAGCGTCATCTTTTCTTTTATGGATGGCTTTTCTGGCTACAATCAGATAGAGATTTTGCCCATCAATCAACATAAAACGACATTCATTTTCCCATGGGGAACCTTCGCATATCAGAAATTACCTTTTGGTCTGAAAAACGTTGGAGCTACATTCCAACATGCCATGTCCTATGAATTTCACGATATCAAGCACATTGCAGAGCCGTACCTTGACGATATCCCAGCTCATTCACAACAATGGGAGGACCATCCAGGGCATCTCAGGGACATGTTCCTTAGATGTCATCATTATAATATCCGTCTTAACCCACACAAATGTGTCTTTTGTGTTAAGACTGGATGTCTTCTTGGCTTCGTGGTTTCCAAAGATGGCATTCAGATTGATCCTTTGAAAATTGCTGCTATCCTGGCCTTACCCGCCCCGACAAACATCACCGAGCTCCAAAGTTTGCAAGGGAAGGAAAACTTTCTTCGTCATTTTGTATGCAACTTTGCAGAAAAAACGCATGGTTATATGTGTTTCTTGAAGAAGGACACTCCATTCTTCTGGGATGACCAGGCCCAATGAGCTTTGATAGTCTAAAACATGTTCTGACCCATTCACCAGTGTTGCACCCCCCAAATTATTCAAAAGACTTTATGTTATATGTTGTTGCCTCCACTACTACCATTGGAATGGTTCTAGTGCAGGAAAATCCCAACGACCAAGAACACGTGATATATTACCTCAGTAAGAGTCTCGTTGACTCCAAAACTCGTTACTTGTGTGTGGAGAAGTTAGCTCTGGATACGGTCATTGCTGTACACAAGTTTCGTCATTACTTTCTACTTTGTACTACAAATATACTCGCAGATCAAAACCCCATGTACTACATTCTGACTCGTCAGGTACTAGGGGGCAAGTATTCCCGTTGGATTGTTATCTTATAGGAATTTGATCTTGAGTTTTCCAAGGCTACTTCGAAGCAATCCTTGGTTTTCACGGAGTTGATGTGTGACCTTCCCTATGCTTTGATGGAAACTGAGCCCAATGATTCATTCCCGAATGAATTTTTTTTCTTGATAAGCACAACTGATCCATGATATAGAGATTTGATCATCTATCTCTAAACTCAGAGATTTCAGCCGGATATATCCCGTGACGATCATCGTCGTATCCGTCACTATGCAAAGTACTATCTCATTGTGAATGTTACATTGTGCCGACATGGTATCCATCCTTCGATGGTGCCTTACACATGAAGAGGCTGAAAAGGTTCTGAATGAATGCCACTCTAGAGCAAGTGGTAGTCATCTTTCTGGGATGGATACAGCCCAAAAAATCCTTCACGCTGGGTACTTCTGGACTTCGATCTTTAAAGATTGTCATGAAGAGGTTAAGAAATTCCCACCCTGTCAACACTTTTATCCAAAAAAGTGTACCCACCCTGCTCCTTTAAACCCCGTCATTGCGGTTGGTCCTTCATACAAGTGGGGTAGTGATTTTATGCATTGTAATCCTACCTCATCCGAGGGGCATGGTTACATCATCGTAGTCATTGATTACTTCACAAAATGGGCTGAGGCGATGCCTACATATGCAGAGGATGGTAAGACTGCCACCCTCTTTTTATTTAACCATGTGATAGCTAGGTTTGGATTCCTGTAAGCTATAGTCATTGACCAAGAATCTCATTTCTGAAATCAGATGATGGCTGAGTTAAGCACTAAGCTGGGTTTTCGCCATGAAAACTCAACTCCGTATTACTTGCATGCTAATGGTCAAGTAGAGGCCATTAACAAGGTTTTGAAAACCATGCTACGTAGGATGGTTAGAGATCACAAATCCAAATGGCACTTGACTCTATTCTCTGCACTTTGGGCTTATAGGACTTCAGTAAAAACATCAACTGGTTTCACAGCCTTTCAGTTGGTCTATGGACTAGAAGTTGTCCTCCTTATCGAGTGTCAAATCCCATCACTTAAACTTGCAGTAGAACTTCTTCCAAACATTTCCGATGAGGAAGAGATATTTTTGTACTTGACCAACCTTGATGAAAGTAGAAGAGATGTTGCCTTGGCTAACGAGGCACACCAAAAATGTGTCAAGGAACAATATGACAAGTCTGTTCAACCTTGTATTTTCAATGAAGGTGACCTAGTCCTGACTTATGATCAGAGACATGATAAAATAGGGAAGGGGAAGTTTGAATCTATGTGGTATAGTCCCTTTGTCATTAGTAAGGTCTTAGAGAAAGGGGCTTACAAGCTCGTAGACTATGATGGGATACCCTTCAAGCAACCTCGCAATGGGTTGTACCTGAAGAGGTACTATGCTTAAGACATTTCTGTATGGTACCTTATATATATGTATATTTTACTTTCAGTTTGTTTTGGTATTTTTCAATATGGTTTTGAGTTTGATGTCCATACTATTTATACCATGTTTTGGTTATGCATATTGGATGGATTTCTATGGTTTCGCTGATGGAGCATGCCGTCACGAACCTTGCTTCAACTGCTTGGGTTTTGTATTCCCCAGCTCATGACTTAGTCAGTTCAAGAGCGGTTTGTACTGGTCCGGCTACCAACAACATTGCCGAGTATCAGGCAGTGATAGGTTTACTGACCGAGGCTGCCTCTCGGGACAGTCATTATTTGGTAATATTTTTGGACTCTCAGCTAGTGGCATGTCATTTAAACCACGTTTATACCATTAAGAACCCCACACTTATTCATCTCTTTTGAAGAGTGCATCTTTTAGAAAGGTCATTCGATTTCATCACTTACAGGCATATCCATAGGTCTGATAACATGATTGATGATTCAATATCAAACTACATTCTAGACTAGTATATTTCCCATTCATAGCTTTTAAAAATAAAATATGGTCCATTGTAAAGTAAAATACACTATAGAAGACACATAAAACTCATGTAAATAAAAATTGTCCATTTGAAACACATATAAACACCGAAACTGAGTCTGTATATATGTATGTAAAGTGTTTTTACAAAAAATATGGTCACAAGCCCCCATCTGAAGCACTCTGGATTTCAGGTATACACAATGATACAAAAATCATCAAGCTAGCTAGCTTTCAATGATACATCATGCATACCACCTAATGATGCTTGTGGTAGCAGATAATAGCCCTCACTACCCTACGTAGCAAGCGACTGAAGCGGCCCGACACTCGCATAGTATGTCTCTGAAACCTCCTAGGGAGGTCATCTATTGCAGCATCCAGGATATCCAAAGTCAACCAACCTAGGTTCTCCTCGATCTCAGTGAGCTCATCGTCGCCTCTATGGACAAAGTGAGGTCCTGTTCTCCTGTCCATTGGGGATGATTCCCTAGCCTATGCATCCTTAACATCTGCATGAAAACATTAGGTATTGTTATCATCCATAAAAATCATAAAACATGAAAATATAAAAACATAATAAACATCTTGAGTATTTCTCCTTACCGATGTCACCCCATTGAGTCCCAGGTGGTAGAGGAAGGTCGGGATTCCCTCGAAAATCGGTCCCTACATAGGCATAGTCCTCAATCATGAGGATCTGGTCGTTCAACCATCGAAAGAAGGGAGCCCCGTATTTTACCTTCGACCCACCACCTCCAGTGCGAGCCATGATCTCCACCCACCGCAACATGCGGGGGTATCTAGGTCTCAACTCTGTGAATACCACCTAGGGTCCCAAGAGGGGTACCCTCTCAAAGAAGAAGCATGCTAGAATGGTCCCGTAGCCGAACTGTTTTAGTTCCCCTTGCTAACACTTGGTCAGTTGATCCTTGAACATAGGTAATAGTGCCTTAGCCCAGTTTAATAATGTGGGCTCCATGGCCTCTAGGGAATACACCATATGATCCCAGGAATTAGCTTGGTGAGCCCCTTGGCTCCCAACTACCCTCTACGTGGTAAAAAACATAGTGCGAAGTGGAAAATCTCTCACTTCTTTGATCGAGATTTTCTTTCCCGACATCTTGGTTCCTGGATTACAATGGTAGATTATCAACTCATGTGTAGTAATATCTCCCCCTCGGGAGCCTATCAATGAAATAGGTACTCCACTCCTAGACAAACCAGTAACAAAATCATGTCCTCCACCTCTATGGCGAGGATCTGAGGCCCTACCTCGAAATGTTGCTTCTCTGGATTCCACATCCGTAGTATGTGCTCCAGTAATTTCACATGTGATACCATACTAGGAGAGTTGAAGAATTTTAAGAGGCCACAGCCTCGGAGAGCAGCAATGGAGGCCACATTTACTGTGGCACAGACGTCGTCATCTTCATGTTGCCTTTCTTTCCAAATCACCATGATGATCAAAGTAACCTGTCAAAAAGCAATCAATGAGGCATTTAGACACTTATCCAACCTTTAAATATGCTTAAAACCCTCTATTTTTGCCGGGGAATGCATATTTTGGGCACTACGGCCAGTACCGCTTCTATCCCCTTATGACAGAGCGGTGCCACCACTTATGCAAGCATGAAGAAAGGCGGTTCTTATCGGGCACCGCTCCTCCCGCGAAGGCTAGAAGTGTTTCCTGGGATGCGTTTTTTAGCTTTGGATTAAAATCCCCAAATCTCAATAAAAAGACATGAAATTGAAAAATGGAAACCATAGAAATGAAGAGAAGGTTTCTATCTCTCACTTGGAACTGACGGCTCGGAAAACAAACAAGAAACAACTCCGGATTCTTCAACTAAAGATCTACACACAACTCTCCCAAATGCTCTCCAAGAATTGGTAAATGGTAAATGAGTTAGTTTTTACAATTTACTTTGCCTGTTATAAAATATTTAGGGTTATTATATTATTTTAATGTTTTTTAAATCATTTTCATTAAAAATACCCTTTCTATAGTTTATAAAAGTCAATTTTAAAATATTCTTGGGAAACTAATGGTTTTTTTAAAGTTTTGCAGGGATAGAAATGAATAGTATCGTCTATGGGTAAGTTCGTTTTGGATTTTTCATACTTCTGCAAAATGGAAAAAGTCGTCGAGCATCCATTTCGATACTTTGATCATGTTCTTTAAACCTAGAATCAAAGCTCCAAGTAATTTTTGCTTCTTTTCAGGCTCATTAAATCTGTTCATCGTGAAAATAAACCCTAATGGAGTATTCTTTAAACTCTTTTCGAACTCCCTAAATGTGAAATGATTGTCGAGCGAACTTGTCTTCTTCACGCTCATAAAAGTACTTGAAGAGTCATCTCTCCAATGGTAGTTTACCCCTCTTTTGGTTCATATTGACTAGTTACGAAAAATGAGCACTCCACCCAATCATCAATGGAAGAGTTCTGTCGGGTATTATTTTACACTTTTTCGGGCCCTAGAGACTAAATCATACAAAAAAGGACCCTTTGGATTCTTCTTCTGTTTTCGTTCAGACTCTCTAAACATGAATGAAGCTGAGTTAACTTTCAATGGACTCATTAAACCAAACATTGAGGGACCCTCTTTTTTGGGAACGAACCCCTCCTTTCTCAGGTTCGTGAAATATATGAGAATGGACTTGTCTTCGGATGAGCTACATTGAGTGTTTGTTATCCATTTTGAAATCATAAAAATGAAAAGAGGCAGTCATCAATCATGATGGGGAAATTAAGGTAAGGGAACTAATTCATTTTGCAAATAAAATGGCAGTTTGTACTCACCTTTGAACATGGCACTTGTCTGCATTTAATTTAGTCAATTGGGTATTCAGCTTGCTTCCAAGTCGATCCACTTTCATGAGTCATGTCACTCCTTCAAGTCTTCCAAATAATGCATTGTCAGCCACTGCATTATGTCCTGGTATTTTCCTGGTTTAGTCAATGCTGCCAAGTTTTTTGTCATGTCGCCTGATGTTCAAAGGGAAATTGAAAGTTTACCTCTGTAATCAAAACAACCTTTGTGTCAGTACCTTTTGAGTTAGTCCTATGGTTACATCATCTACAACATTCCAAAAATTTGTTCTGAGTTTCATGTTGTCGATGTGGGATTCATCATGGCCCTCCTTCGACGAGACTATTCCTGTCGACATCAGCTCATTATCCAGGAATTTGTCTTAGAAACAAGTTTATTACGTTGAGATCTGTATACCTTAATGATAGATTCTCTCGCTCTAGACATAGGTTCACATCATTGACCTTTGATCGATAGATTTTAATGAGTGTTCGACATCAAATCATCTATTGACACTCAGGATATTGTAATAGGGTACCTTGGGAATCATTGACATCAATGGTGATATCCCTCGCACTTGCTAATGGTTCACATCATTGATCGGTAATCAAGTGGTTTCTACCATGTTCAACATCAAATCATTGTAATCACATGGATAGAATTGTACTTTGTGGAAGACGAAATGAAGACCCTGGGTATCTGTTAAAAAGCGCTCATTCCTTTCCCCAGGTTGCGATGGAGTATATTGTATGAAGTCCTAGCATGGATCCACATTTGTATGGTCGTGGCTGTGCTCAAATTTTTGTCCATTTGACATAGATCTACAATGTATGTCTGGTAGCTATGTCCCAAGTTTGAGTCCTCTATCACATGGATCTACGTTGTATTCTAGTAGCCATGTTTGTTAATCTCTCTCATGTATCTGCCTTGTATTGGTCTGCATCCATGATGAGGAGACATTTGGTCATGAGTCAAAAGTATTGATATATTGCAGATGCCTAGTGTTACGGAGAGAAACTTCCTATGGCTTGGGGTGTACCACAACAGACAACTAGACACAAGAAATCAATCCCTTCCCAATATGTAAGAGAAACCAAACATATAACACTAAGGGACCTCGAATCATACCTTATTCCAGATGGTTGAAGTAGATCCCGGTTGAGCTTTTTCCAATCCTGCTTGAGCTAGCAATTTTCTCTCAACAACAGCAAACAAGACAAGCATGCTATATAATATGGTGTTAGATCTACTCTAGCATATATAATCAACAATGTATAAGAAATTAAACATATCCATGGATTCAATATTCATTCGAATGCACATTATTGGACATTAAAGATATTTCTATTAATCAAATTAGAGATTACACAAGTGACAACCTCTGTCGGCACGTTTGCGAATCGGAGAAACTGATTCCTCCACCACCTCATTCCTCCATCTCTCGATAGAAAGCTCAAAAGCAAAGGCAAGCTTGGGAAGAACACTAAGTGCTCCAAAGGGACAAAGGGATGCAAACTCAAGTATATGCAAGCTACGACAACAATGGACTATAGTTTCGTTTCTCTTCAATTCCTCCCCTTCAATGTATCCAAGGGGTTCCTTATATAACACTCCAAAGGGGTAATGGAGGGTCAAATATGAGTGATCTCGAGGCATATGGAAGGCCAAGAGTCAAGTGGTTTAGACACACAGGAAGTAAAACTCCAAAAATATTTGGATTTATGCACACATCCCGATGTACGTGGGTTTGAGGTCAAAAGTCGTGTGTACACACGAGAATGGGATTAAAAGTCACGTACAACAATAAACATGTGTTTTTAGGGATGAACTTGGAAACATCAAAGTATAATATCAGTCCATGGGGTCTAAAGAGTCCACAGAGGGATAGGGAAGGCCATAAACATGTGATCAACCATGTGTGGTAAAATCAGCTATAACAGATGCCCCCTAATGTGTGAGGCCAGAGGGGTAACATGATGGCCGAAATACATTATAAAATCCATCCCGGAAGTGGAGTGATGAAGAACCAGGTGGAAGAACCAGCCATCCATCAGTATAGTACAATAATCAATCCCTGCATGTGACTACAAATAGATAGAGCAGTCCCAAATACATAAGAGTACAATGGCCATGAATAGGCATGATATACAAAATGTGACATGTGTGGTTGTCTCCACGTACAATATATAATAGATCAGAATCTCCATGATGAAGATATACAATGGATCAAGATCTCCATAGAAGCTAAAGATACATAATGGATCAAGATCTCCATAATGGTTGAAGATATCTGACATACACTGGAATCAAATCACGAGAGCTGAAATATCATGAACACTGGCATGATGAAGGCGGTAGCATATGTGAAATGCCACCAAGCTGGAAAGTCTTCTACACAAACCACTACAAGTACATGTCCTACTATGTGAATAGAGGTGTCAAGGTCAAACATAGTATTCCATCATCTGACTATCGATCATTGATGTATACCGTTAACAGACGCAAGATCACCCATCGATAATGAAAATGGGAATCAAGGTACTAGAGTGCAATCTAACAAGTGTGAATAGATGTGTTGAGGTCGAACACTTGGAAGAATCCATCAATCAGGGGACATTGATGTATTCCAAAAATTGTCGATGGCGAGAGAACATACCATTGATGACTATTAGTCTCAAGGCACTCAAATGACTCTAGACTCCTATCCCAAAATAAATGATCTGAAGTCGATGGGATGGAATCTGCTGGAAGGAGGGCATTAAGGAATCCCCCATCAACCAACACGAGGTACTCAACAATGTTGTATAATGTGGAAGAACTTGAACAAGATGTGCATGAACTAGTAACAGTATGGGGAATGACCGACATGCAAAGTCGAGAAAACTGAGGAATGGCTGACTCAGGCTTCAACTTCCTTCGAACAAGAGCATAAAGGCAAAAGGTGACTGAAGGTAGGCAGCATGGACTCGATATGCAAACTGGGACATCTCTGTGACATAGGAGGCATCAACATAGTCTCCATAGGGACTGGAAGCTTAACCAGTCAGTGGAGATAAACTTAGAGTAATGAGTATAGCTCCTAAAGTAAAACTAATAACCCAACGAACGGATATGATATACAGTGCTTTGTTCGAAGGCGACACGACTCGACTGTTGCCAAAGATAACATCTTTTCCTGTTTGGATTTTTGGTTTTTGGATTTTTTTTGGACTTTTTCAGATATTTTGAAAAGCTTGAAAATGAATAGAAGTTCTCTATAGTTACAAATCTAGGAGGAGACGAGTGTCAGCGGGACAAGCAAACTAGTTCCAAGCAGTGGAACATATCTATGCTCAATCCAAGGAAACATGTGCAGGATAACGACACTCGGGGGAAGGTCCCCTCTCGGTAAAAAATGGGGAATCAAGCTACAAAAGATATGTGAAAAGGCTCTACTTGGCTAGACATGAGACAAGCTCAGGCTATATGGTTGATAATCAAGGTCAGGGAAGCTAGCATAAGGCTAATAAGGTAAGCAAAACTCATGATAGTGCAATTACAACTTGACATATACAAGGGAGTCCCGGGGGAATGACCAGCATAAAATTCAAGAGGAGTATGAAGATCTTGCTCAAAGTCATGGTGAGACTAAAAGGACTGCCACAACCTAAAGGAGAAATTTTGGCATGGGCACCAAATGCAATAAAGGATCTAACTAGGGCACCCATGTATGGGAAAGCTCTACCATTCACATAACGCCAATTCTAAAAGTAGCATGAAGGTTCTGTGATGTAACACCCCGGTTTTGACCCCATTTGCATTAGGTGTATATCATGCATATATTTTAATGGATCATGGTGTGGAGCTATAGGAAAATTCCCCACCATTGATTGTCGTATTTTGTTTCGGCGATGCCGATGGTATTTTGTGCTAGCCAGGCACGTTATAATGTTGGACACCATGTACATATGCAAAATTAATTAAAAGATCCATAACCAGCTATGTCAATGCAACCATAATGAAAAGGGCATGATTTCCTAAGGTTAAGGGGGGGATGTCTAACCCTCAGGGGCCATTGGGGAACAACCAAGTGTCAAGTGGTGAACCATCTAGCTGTTAGCCAACCTTTTTGTCTTATTCACCCTTCCTTGTCTCATGCCCCAACCTTTTTTAATTCTGCAGGAATTGGTTGGGTAGTTATTACCCTTGGGTAATGTATGCATGGGCAATCATGGGGTTGGCAAGACTGTCAGTCCTTTGACCACACACGTACTCAATGGAGGGAGCACATTCAATCCCCACATAGGCAGAGTGGGGGGAGGGGAATTCAACACTCACGCAGGCATGCATTCACATTTTCCTTCACGACTGATTCAGTTCTCCTTTCCTCGAATTGCTGTGTGTAGTTACCCTTCATGATTGTGGGTCTGTGTAGGTGAATCCACCTTCACACAGGTCGTATTATTCCCCTCATGCAGCTGAGAGATCGCTGCTAGTTTCCCCATGAATTTTGGGTTGCTGTGGGTTGTTGTTGAGTCATTTTGGCCATGATAGGGCCAAGAATGACTCTGAAGTCATTCTGCTCGGTGTGAGTTGTGTATTACCCAATCCGGTTTTGATTTGTGGTGTTTCCCTTAAATCCCAGAGCTGTGAATTGTTGTGTTTGGCTGTGTGTGCATAGTGGTTAGTCCTTGGACTGTTTGGGAGAGGAAGTGGATCCTGAGCATGCTTGAAAAACATAGTGTGTGTAGGGGTCTCACGGGCAGAGCTAGAGGGATGGCTTTCTTCTCTACTCCCCCTGAATAACACTAGAAGGGAAGTCATGACCTGAGGGACTGTGCAGTAGAGAAGGGGATGATTCCTTGTGTTGGGTATGTGTGGATGTTACAGAAGTCAGGCTAGCTTTGGTGCAGGTGTCCTCAGCTCTTCATTGAGCTCACTAGCTTAGCAGCCATCGTTTCTAGCTCCTGATAGCCTGATAAACCCAACTATGTTTGATTGGCTATGTATTGTTGTGTACCCTTGGCCTGATAAACCCTCACTGTGTTGGCTTGGTTGCCTGATAAACCCAACTACGTTGTCTTGGCTGCTTGATAAACCCAACTGTGTTGTCTTGGTTGAGTTGTGTATCCTTGGCTACATGTGAGCTATTAATTTGTCACATTGGTCTAGGAATTGAAAACCCAGTCTCACAAAGAATACAGACAAATATGCATAAAATTGGTAAAATGGTGTTGCAATAGAATGTTGCAGCTCTGTATAATCAATGAATAATGAAAGATACAATACAATGATCATGCAAGATGCATGAATACCAAGACAATTCGAATTCCCAAGGAGGTCATTCGAATTGAATGAATGGGTGTAGCTTAATTGACTGTAAGCCACAGTAAACACACTAGTTAACCAACTGATCAAGTCCTGATTGACTCAACTGAGTCCTAACTAAAGTCAGAGTGCAATGAATGACTGAGTCTAACTAAAAGTAGCTCAAACACATGTCACTGCATGCCAACCAACAAGTGGTAGCGCATCAATAACTCCAATGAACCCCGATGAGGTTAACTGAAGTCAAACTGGCCATCAGAGGTGGTTGGAGGCGCCCCTGTTGACTCCAGTTCATTAAATATTAATAAAATAATCAATATAATGAATGGAGGCACCTTCAACACTCAGCTGAACTATTTGTAACCATCAGTTAGCAATTAGGTGCATTTATGACACTTAGATCACCCCCGGAGTGCTCCAGTTAGCCTCCTCAAATGAAGGAGAAGGCTTAGTTGGCCTCCTTGACTGAAGGTAGGCGTGGGTGTGCTCATGTTGATGTCATATAGTGCTCCTCTGATGCCAATTAAGTAAATAAAACTTAGGATAGTGGTTTAACAAGGTCAAATTGACCAAATTAAGTGTGCATGGTGGGTAAATGTCTCCAACACCCCCCCTTAAGCTATACTCAGAGGTGTAGAAACATAAAGTGCATGAAATACTAGGGCCTCGACAACAAAGGCCATAGGTCACCCTATACAATAATGTAACTAAAAACAATGCTAAAAAATAAATCTAAGTGAGGAAAAGAGGGAAAACCTAGTGGGAAACCCCCCCCCTCAAGTTGAACACTGAAAGTAGTCTGATCACCCTAATGAACTCACCCACAACAGTGAACGGAGGTAAGTGAACTTCTTTTCTGAAAATATCTTGGTGAAGATGTCCGCAATCTGCTCATCAGTCTGGCAGTATTGTAGAATGATGGTCCTGTCATGCACTAACTCTCTGATGTAGCGCATGTGTATCTCTACATGCTTGGTCTTCTGCCTGGTAACTGGATCTATGGATATCTTAATAGCACTTTGATTCTCATAAAAGAGGACAGTGGACAAAGTACTACCAATATCAAACTCTGAAAGAATGCCTTGCAACCAAACAACTTGGATGCAACCATTCACCGCTCCTCGATAGTCTGGCTTTGCTGAAAACAATGCTATGGCGACCTACTTTTTGACTTCCGATCAATAGAATCACTTGCCCAATCAGAATCTGTGTAACCAACCAGGTCTAGCTCGAAGTCTGCAGCATAGTGAATGCCATAGGTCCTGGTTCCCTGAATATACTGGAGGATCCTCTTGGCTACCTTCCAATGAAGATCATGAGGCTGCTGCATGTATCTTGACACAACATTCATAGCATAACAGATATCAGGCCGAGAATGAGTCAAGTAGAGCAAGCTACATATTAGTTGTCGATAAATAGTGCAGTCCATGGGAGGTGTGCTTTTTCCTTCTTCAAGGCTGATTCCTGAAAGGAAAGGGAATGGAGCAGCCTTACATTCAGCCGTGTTAAACTTGACTAACAGGTTTGATATGTATTTGGACTGAGTGACTATTATCCCATCAAAATTTTGCTCAATTTTGAGCCCAAGAAATTGCTTTAAGAGCCCGAAGTCGTGGCATTTCAAATGCATTCTGGAGAGCAATTTTGATGACTGAAATAGAAGTAACTGTGCTACCTGTAATTAGTGAGTCATCAACATATAAAAAAATAATAATCAAATGACCATCAAACTTCTGTATATACACATTTGGATCTGATTTACACCTTTGGAAGTTTTGTGAGAGAAGGAAGGCATCCATCTTGGAATACCACTCTCTTGGGGCCTGTTTTAACCCGTATAGTGACTTCTTTAGCTTGCAAACCAAAGATGGATCAGAAATGTATCCCTCAGGCTGATTCATGTATATCTCCTCATGAATATATCCATGCAGAGAGGTAGACTTAACATCCATATGATGCACTTCCCAATGCTTAGATGCAGAAATTGCCAAAACTAGGCAGATGGAGTCCATTTTTGCAACCGGTGCAAAAGTCTCATGGTAGTACACAACTTGGGCCTGGGAGAAACCTTTTACCACCAAAATTGCCTTTTATTTTTAGGTGCTGCCATCAGCAGCAACCTTAGTCAGAAACACCCACTTGCATTGAACCAATTTCCTCCCAAGAGGAAGAGAAACTAGCTCCCAAGTAGTGTTTTTCTGAAGAGCATTCATCTCTTCATCCATGGAAACTTGCTATGTCGGATCCTTATAAGCATGGTAGTAAGACTTAGGTCTCAAATTATCATCAAATAACAATATTTAGACAACAAATAATTAGTACAATAGAGCGCAATACCTGCTCTTTGGAAATCAGACCGGGTTCTCCTTGGATCATCCGGATTTCCAACGTTATCTCCTGTGGAGGATAGTGTCTGTCGAGCCCAAGTTGGGAGATGATTTTGTACTTTAGGTTCTGATTCAGAATCTGATGTTTTCTGTACACTGATATCAGAAATCATAGGATCCAAATCAGGGTCGTCACCCCCAATTACATTATCCAAATATTCAGTAGAATAGGAAGAAAATTCAACAGTTTTCTCCTTCACTAGTTCTAGCTCTTGAAGAGGCTCATCGAGCTTGACACTCCTTTCAATGATGATCTATTTTGTTTTGATATCCAGCAGCTTGAAACCTTTAGATTCATAAGGATATCTGATAAATATACATTTGATGCTTTGCGGTTGCAGATCCCTCCTTTTATCAAGCGGAATTCAGGCCCATGTAGTGGACCCAAACACCCTTACATTCGACACATCCGACTTGTGTCTGAAATATGCTTCAAAAGGGGTATTCCCTTTCACGGATGAGTGTGGAAATATGTTCTGAATATATGCTGTAGCATGCATGGCTTCCGCCCACAAATTTGCATCCAACTTCTTTGATTCCAACATACATGTGGTCATCTCCTTGAGAGACCGATTCTTCCTCTCCGCTAGACTGTTCTGCTGGGGAGTGTAGGGGACTGAATGCTAGATCTGAATACCACTTTAGGAACATATATGCAGTAACTCATTACTGACATACTCCCTGCCATTATCAGATCTCAACATCTTGATATTTTTTCCAGATGCATTCTCAATCAAGGCCTTCAATTCAGTGAATTTTTCCAAGACTTTCGACTTCTTTTTGATAAAAACAGACCCATGTGTATCTTGAAAAGTCAAAATGTACCTTGATCCATTCATGGATGTGATAGGCATGGGATCTCTGATATCAGAATGTATCAGTCCCAAGATGCATGATGCTCAACTTGCCTTCCCTCGATCGAACTTATGCTCAGGGTGCTTTCCAACAACACAACCCTTGCAAATTCCAGTGGTAGCTTTGATGACCGGGATGCCTTCAACCATAGAATTCTTCTGTAATTGCTGCAATTATTTGAAGTTCAGGTGGCTGAATCTCTCATGCCATAGTCTACTAACTTCATTTCCATGAGTCAGCAATGCGATGGGATTTGCATCCGCCATAAAATGGGAGAACTCGTAGGCTTTTGCATGATGGTTTGCAAGGCCTTTTCCTACAAGTTTTTCAGATGTGTCATTTGATAAACACTTAGGAGGTTTATGCAAGAGATGGTACATATAGAACATTGGAAAAATAACCATGCTCAAGATCTATAGTACCTTGTCCTTCGGATATGATTGTGGAGTCATCTCCCATGTGGATGGGAATGGATTTGCTAGTCTCCAAGGATGAGAAGGAGTCTTTTTCATTCATCATGTGGTTCAAAGCTCCAGAATCTATCAAGAGTGTTTTGGACTTCGAAGTGCTTTCCATGAGGGCATGACCTTTTTCATGCTGTGGTTCCTGATCTTGCTGATCTCTCCTCCGAAAGCTTTCCGGAAGATTGATGTGATTTATCTCAAGGAGAGAAGTAGCTTCATCAAGTTTCTTTTTCATGCAGACATGTTCAGGGTGGAATCCCTTCCCACGGTATGAACACTTGACTTTTTCCTTCCCATGATGCCCCTTTCCTTTGTTCTTCTTCAAGTCAAAAGGCTCTTCATGCTGTTGGTTTTCAACTTTAGCCTTAGGAGCTTCGAATTTGGTTTCTGGGTTCTTTTGTTGCTTTCCTTTACCCTTCAGATCTTTGGGCCCTGAGACATGGATGGATTGATCATGGGAGGATCTGATGATCCCCATCCAGACAAGCTTATCATGTTCACTTTTTAGGGACTCAATGAAGGCATTGAGTGAAGGCATCTTCCATCCAGGGATTGTGAGCTTCCCTGCATGGAATGTAGAGACAAACACTGAATAATCAGCGCCAAGCTTGGAGAGTATGGCGAGGATGAGCTTATCATCCTCCTTCTCCACCTTACATTGCTTCAACGGTAAGACAATGTCCTTGAACTTTGTGAAAAAATCATTTAAGGTCTCGAAATTGGAAGGCTGGAGAGACATCAACTCATTTCAAGCTGGTATACTCTCAAATCATCCTATTTTCCATATAGGTTTTCCAATTTGTCCCAAATTTCCTTTGGAGTCTTCAATCCCTAGAGATGGAAAAGAAGATCCCGGGAAACAGAGAGGCATAAGAATCCGAATGCTTCATCTTTCTTGTTCAAGAATCTAGCTTTGTCTGTCATAGAAGAAGGCTCTTCTTCAGTGTCCATAGTGACCCTATAGAGTCCTTTGGCACGTAGCTGGATCTCCATGTCTCCTTTCCGTGAATGGAAATTGAACGGAGTCAAGAGTTCTACAGAAGAATCCATTTCAAACTGCTGGAGCGAATGCTTTCACCTGTTAAAACCTATAAATCACAACAAAATGGGAACGTAAGGTTGAACAGCCTGCACATTTTAAGCTTTCATCACACCCAGGATAGTTTATCAAGCAAGCTTTCCCAACAATTCCTTAACTTGGGGTATTAAGTGGTAAGCCTTAGCTTCTGGTGCAGTGCTGGATTTTTTTGAGCTTTTGCTCAATTTTTCATGCAAGATCATTCAAAAGCCTTGCTTTCGAGAGATTTGAGCTTCATCCCGCTATGAGCTCTGATACCATATTAATTTGTCACAGTGGTCTAGGAACTGAAAACACAGTCTCACAAAGAATACAGACAAATATGCATAAAATTGGCAAAATGGTGCTGCAATAGAATGTTGCAGATCTGTATAATCAATGAATAATGAATAATGTAATACAATGATCATGTAAGATGCATGAATTCCAAGACAATTCAAATTCCCAAGGAGGTTATTCGAATTGAATGAATGGGTGTAGCTTAACTGACTGTAAGCCACAATAAACACACTAGTTAACCAACTGATCAAGTCCTGATTGACTCAACTGAGTCCTAACTGAAGTCGAAGTGCAATGAATGACTGAGTCTAACTAAAAGTAGCTTACACACATGTCACTGCATGCCAACCAACAAGTGGTAGTGCATCAATAACTCCAATGAACCCCGATGAGGTTAACTGAAGTCAAACTGGCCATCAGAGGTGGTTGGAGGCGCCCCTATTGACTCCAGTTCATTAAATATTGATAAAATAATCAATATAATGAATGGAGGTGCCTTCAACACTCAACTTAACTGATTGTAACCATCAGTTAGCAATTAGGTGCATTTATGACACTCAGATCACCCCCTGAGTGCTCCAGTTAGCCTCCCCGAATGAATGAGAAGGCTTAGTTGGCCTCCTTGACTGAAGGTAGGTGTGGGTGTGCTCATACTGATGTCATACAATGCTCCTCTGATGCCAATTAAGTCAATAAAACTTAGGATAGTGGTTTAACAAGTTCAAATTGACCAAATTAAGTGTGCATGGTGGGTAAATGTCTCCAACATGAGCCTGCTAGTTTCCCCTTATCCCTTGTGGAATCATGCCCATCTTGGGGATGGTAGTGTTGCTGAGAGATTGATGAGCGCACTGGCCTATGGTTGGGTGGAACATTGCAATGAAGTAGCTGGTTGTGGGACAAGCTTTACTAAAGATAAGTATTCTTGTGCTTAAATCCTTGCAACTATATTATGTTATGAATGAACATGTATATGTGGTGAATGCTCATATGCTGTGAATGACTTGTATTTCATTCAGCTGTATGTTTACTGAATTAGTCATCTGCATATGTCTTGTGATGATGTTGTATCTATGTATGTTAATATGTTTTCTCCAGTAAGCATGCTCCATATATGTTGCATTATTTTTCATGTTCATGTTTTTGTGGCATGGTTTCCCTGGTCGATCAGTATGATGTGGATGAGTCACGTCCTCTTTGTCGGTCGGAGGGTTGGGGACATGTGAGCTTGGTATCAGAGCCTTAAGTTGTAGTATTGGGCCTCTATGGGCCAAGAAAACTCATTTAATAGAGAGGTGAGGCAACCTCTGTTGAACCCAGTAGCAGACAGAGAAAATTTGGAAAAAATCTCTAAGTGTGGGATATTCTCCATGTCGGGTGAGTTCACTTGAATGAAGCCACTACGGTGGCTTCTTTCACTAAAATTCGTCAATACAACGGAGATTTGGCAGATTCTTTCCATACCAGCGGTTGTAACTTGGGGATCGAGCTGCAACGGCGATCGAGTTCCTAGAGAAAGAGCTGTGACAGAAGGGAGACGAGGGAAGAGCCGCTACGACGGGGAGTTTGACGAAATGTGAGACGACGATGGCAGATAATCGATGGGGGAGCCGCAGTGTCAGTTGGGTCCCAAGGATATGACCGCAACGTCGATGAGAAAAAGAGGAAAATTTTGTTGCGGAAGAAATTTTCTCAAAAGCTTCTAAGTGTTGGCCGGCGGCAGAAGGTTTAAGTCTGAGCCGCAACAATGGTGGACGGGAGATGAAGTAAGAGCTGCTGAAGTAGCTGGTGAGAGAAGAAGTGTGGGTCATGGTGACGACAGACAAAATATGTTCGAGCCACAATGACGGGTTAAGGTGAACGCGAACATCGAGCCCCAACGGTGGCGGAGGGAAAAAGAAAGGCAGGCCACAGTTGCGGGTAGAAGTCAGGAAGTCTTTCGATATAGCGACATCAACGGATAGATGAGGAAGTCCAGCATGGTGGTGGCCCAAAAATAAAGGAAAAATTTCTAAGTATAAGAATCTTCTTGGCAGTGGCAGGAAGATGAAGGCCGAGTCAGAATGATGGCTAGAAAACGATATTGAAGCCACTATGGAGGCAGCTGGAAGTGGAAACCGGAGCCGCTACGGCGGTGGGTGCAAAAAAAATTGTTGGAGCCTCTATGGCAGGAAAAAGATAAGGATTGAGCCACTATGGCAATGGATGAAAAGGAATGACAGAGCTGACATGCGACGACTGAGAGAGGAAAGGAGAGCCTCTACGGCAGCGGATGGAAACCAACATCTGAGTCGGCATAGAGACGACTGAGAAAGGAAAGGATGAGTCGGCGTGGTAATGGCTACATTCCTGGAAGTTGAGCCACTACAACGGACGGAACCCGAAGGTTGAGCTGCTACAATGACGAGTGGATGTTGGAAAGTTTTTCGCTATAGCAGAAGAAAATAAAAGTGGATTAGAAATCAAAGTTTTAATAGGGTTTTTCAGTGGGATTTCAGGCGCTAGAAAGTTGAAAAATGACAATTGCCTTATGCGCCAGATTGCACGAGATCAAATTATTTACAAAAAAAAGAAAAAAATTGAGGGCGCTGCCCTCGAGGCAAGCTCCCTTGATCCCCATCGTCCCTTTTAGACAATCATTCTTTGGGAAAGAAAATTTTATGTTTTGACAAAGTTGTCAATGTATGATTTTTCCAAGTAAAGGTAAGTAATGTATAATTCATGTGAATTTTATGTGGCTAACAGTTGTATGTATTAACACATTTTGTAGAATCATAGCCACTTTCCAAGGCAGTGTTCCAGGTAGTGCAGTTTGGTAAGGCAAGTTGTGGTTCGGTCATGAGAACCTAGGACAGATATGATGTACAAAATTCCTATGAGCATGCGAAAGATGCTATGGGGGGAAATGCCAGAGTTGGAAATGCTGATATAGAGTCTAATGGAAGGATATTTCAAGAGACACCGCTAGACATTGCATCTACCATGAGAAGCTTGATTAAAGCCCAAGAAGAGCAGCATCAGTTGAATTCTACTATGTTGCAAAGTTTAACCGACTTGCAAAGAAAGATGGACTCTGGGCATGGTACAACAAAACCAGAAGGCAGTAAGAGCAATACCATAAGAAGAAGAATGTATTATAGTGGGTCATCTAACTCAGAAGAATCCAGTGGGGATTCGGGCTCTTCTTCTCGCAAAAGCAAGAGAAAGAGGCACCACAGGGATCGCTCTCAAGATGAATTCAAGAAGGATAAACATCCTACATTTGATGGTGAAGTAAAGACTGAACAAGAAGTTGAAGCTTGGCTTCTTGGGATAAAGAAGTATTTCCAAGTGCATGATTATTCAGGAAACATGAAGGAAATGGTTGCCATATTCAATATGAATGGGAGGGCCTCCATTTGGTGGGAGCACGTAGGACAGGTAAAGAGGATCAGCGAAAGAAGGCTTAAGTGGAATTGGTTCAAGAATTATTTCAAGCAGAAATACCTCTTTGATAGGTATTATGATGACAAGATTAAGGAGTTCCATGAGCTAATATTGGGACAACAGACCATGGAGGAGTATTCCAACAAGTTCTTGGAATTGTTGAGGTATGTCAAATACATCAGGGATGAAAAGGTGAAGGTCCAACATTTTCTGAGTGCATTGCCTCAGTCCTACAAGGATATAATTGAGTTCTATGAGTCAAGAAATATGGAAGAGGCAATCAGGAAATCTAAGCATTGCTATGAGCAAAGCAGGGGAAATCCCGATTACCAGAAGACATGGAAGGATAAAAGGAATGAGAAGTATGATCAAAGGAAGAAAGGTTTCAAACCTTCTAACTTAAGGAATTAGCAGAAGAGACCATCACAAGCTAAGAAGGAGCCAGCTAGAGTGATGGGATAAAAGCCTAGAGAACTACAACAGAATAAAGAACCTCTCCAATGTTGGAAATGTGGAGGACCCCACATGCACAGGAATTGTCCACTTGAGAATGAGAAAACAAGTCCACTTTACAACCTTCAAGAGGCAGAAACAGTGGGTCAAGTAGCAAAGGCTATCCCCTGGATTTATGCAGCACTGGAGGACCGTCAGGAAGATCACCAGTCAACTGTGGTTGAAGTTGTAGGTAAGATTGTTGAGCAATCTATTTCTATTTTGATTGACCCTCGTTCTACTCACAGTTACATTACTCCTAGAGTAGTGGATACTTGTGCTTTTAAGAAAGTAAAGCATATCAAATCTTGGTTAGTTCAACTAGCCACTGGAACTAAGAGAAAGGTTAGTGAAGTGGTAGAGAAATGTCCATTGGTTATGAATGGATTGATCACTTATGTAGATCTGATGTTCTACCACTTGGTTCCTATGATGTTCTCATCAGAATGGATTGACTAGAAGCTCATAGGGTAAAGCTTGACTGTTATAATAAGACTTTGAATGCATGGATGAAGAAGGGAACCCAAGAGTTGTGAAAGGCATTCCAAAGGTGATTTCAGTAAGGCAGGTTTCAACAATGCAGCTGAAGAAATTATGTAGGAAATGTTTCCAGTTGTATGTAGCTCATATTTTGGAGGCAGCAGAGAATGAAACTCCTAGGTTGGAGGACTTTCATGTGTTGCAGGAATTCAAGGATGTGTTTCGTGATGAGATTCCAAGGCTTCCTCCAAAGCGGGACATTGATTTCACAATTGAACTTGTGCCAGGAGCGGCACCAACATCCAAGACACCCTACAAGATGAGCACACCAAAAATGCTAGAGCTAAAGATGCAATTACAAGAGTTGTTGGAAAAGAAGTATGTTAGACCAAGTGTGTCTCCTTGGGCAACACCAGTTCTATTTATAAAGAAGAAAGATGGTACACTCAGGGTGTGTATTGATTACAGACAACTGAACAAGGTCATTGTGAAGAACAAGTATCCTTTGCCTAGGATTGATGAGCTCTTTGATCAAATGAGAGGAGAAAAGGTATTCTCTAAGATTGACTTAAGGACTGGTTACCATTAGGTAAGAATCAAGGATGAAGACATTCATAAGACAACCTTCAAGACAAGGTATGGACATTATGAGTTTGTAGTGGTACCATTTGGTCTCACAAATGCACCAGCTACATTTATGTGCCTTATGAATAGTGTCTTTAGCAGGTATTTGGACAAGTTTGTTCTTGTATTTCTTGATGACATTCTTGTTTATTCTAAGAATGAGGAAGAGCATGAAGAACATTTGAGGTTAACATTGCAATTGCTCAGGGAGCATAAGCTGTATGCAAAGATGAGCAAGTGTGACTTCTACAGAGATAGAATTCAATATTTGGCCCACATTATCTCATAACAGGGTATATCAGTAGACCCTAAGAATATTGAAGCCATTATGAATTGGCCAACTCTGAGGAATATGACAAATGTAAGATCTTTTAGGGGACTTGCAGGATATTATAGGAGATTCATTGAAGGATTCTACAAGGTTGCACATGCCATCACTTCCTTGCAAAAGAAGCGTATAAAGTTTGAAACCCTAATTTTCAAAACTTGGAATTTCAAACTTATGATTGTATAGAAAGATAGACCTCTTCAAGGTGAGGTTTCCAATGTAATCATTTTCTGAAAATAGTTGAGGGAAACTCCTGCAACAGGAAGCCCTAGTTTTCCAATTTCTTTTGCAGTAATTCCTGATACTATTTCTATGGTATCTACGAAATTAATATTCCTCTCTATTAGAAATTTCATACTCAAATAGCCTCATCCGTCCTCTTTCCAACACCATAGGTTTTATCAAAATTGGTTTCACCAATTGGGACTTATGATAGTTTTCCCACTGTGACTTAATTCAGGACGATTCATCATAGAAAACTTTTATAGACTTCCACGTGTCACTATTTCACCTTATGGGTATGAATTTTGTACCACTGAAAGTACAGTCCATTCCCTATTTGAAACATCTTACGAAATTTGATTTGGACCTTCGTAGCCCAAGATATAGCAATTCTCCCTAGGTGTCCTGTTTAGGGATCAATCCTGGAAGAGGTTAGAACCCTGATTTGGAGGAATCATATCTCCCAGAAAACAAAGAATATGTGGCTGAAATTTTTACATAGGTTACATCAAGATTTTAGCTTCGGCCTATGAAAATTTAGGCCCTTGAGTGTTCTTCAATCCTGATATATAGCGAATGTACCAAAACTTATCAGTTTTAGTATTTTAGGGTTTTTTCGTCCCGGGGTCAAATTAGGGTTTGACTTTTCCGGAGTTTTACCCAACCAAAAATATTGACCTTGGTGTCTAAAATTATATTTTTATGAGGAGAGAAATCCTATGCTGGGATCACTCAAAAATTCTTCTTCTGTAAAAAGCCCTAATTTCGCGCACCAAAAAGTGAAATGCCCAAAATTAAATTCTGCTTTGACAGAAAGGTTTTCCCTTCAATGGAGACTCAGCCTAGCCTCCTTTTGCTTATGGATTATGGAAATAGACCCAAAAAGTAAGAAGCCCTAGCTTCTACAGCTGCATAGTGTCTTCTTCTCAGGTTAGCTCTGATACCTTGTTATATTTTTATCATTTAAGCAATATGATCTTATGATCTTAACTGAGAGAATAACATGCACATCAATCAATCAAAAGAGACAATAGACACAAGAGATTTTCCTCAGGGAAACCATAAAGGAGAAAACCCCACAACTTCCTTAGATATAGAATGAGCACCAATAGCAAAATTAAAACCCAAAAACACAAAGATGATCTTCTGACAACAGTTGTCTCTTTCTCTGATCCCAGCTCCTTCTCTCTCACTCATGCGCCCCAGTTGAGTGAGTGTGTGTGTAGAAATGAGGAGATCCTCACTTCTATTTATATTGTTATGTTCACTTTATTTCCACTCCAAAAAGTCACCCTCACTTAACAATTACTTACCAGGTCCTACTTCTCTAGGAGAGTCTAATAACCCTAGTGCCCCACAACTGTGGGGACTTTACCCCCCTAATCAACAAGGAGGTTTAACCTCAACTCAATTGTGGGGAATATTGCCCCGACTTACAACAAAGGGTTAACCTCATTGACTTTACATGACTTTATTATATTAATGACTCTCCCATTAGGAACATCGGAGTATAATATAAGATATACAAGTGAATACATTCCGAAGTTACAAATACATCAACAATCCCTCTTAACTAGGAAGGTATTCTCTTGACACAATTCATCAGCACAAGTCTTATTCTCTAGATCATCATCAAAACTAGATCATCATCAAATCTGGATCATCACTGGATCATCATCAAAGTTAGATCATCACTGGATCATCATCAGAGTCTGGATCATCACTGGATCATCACTAGATCATCACTAGATCATCATCAAGTCTGGATAATCACTGGATCATCATCAAGTCAGGATCATCATCACTGCTTTTGCTATCTCAAACAAATGTTGTTATCTCTCAATTCTACTTGTTAAAGGAAGTTCTATAGAGCCATCCCTTTTTCATGCTGGTTGTAGGCCTAGCCATCCCTTTTTCATCATCTTCAACACTTATATCTGACCATGGAATGAACCATGTTAGAAAGGCCTGCACAGCACTTACATCTGACCACGGGAGGAACACATCCAAGAACCATGTCAGAAAGACACACTCAACACTCACATCTGACCATGCGAGGAACACATCCAAAACCCATGTTAGAAAGGCCCAACACTCACATCCAACCTCATCTTGTCAGAAAGGCTTTGCACTTACACCGGACCTCATATTGTCAGAAAGGCTCTGCACTTACATCCAACCTCATCTTGTCAGAAAGGATTTGCACTTACATCTGAACTCATCTTGTCAAAAAGGCTCTGTACTTACATCTGATCATGTGGGAACACATCCCGCAATCACATGAGAATGGCTCTGCACTTATATTTGATCATGTGGGAACACATCCCACAATCACATCAAAATGGATCTGCACTGATCATGTGGGAACACATCTCACAATCACATCAGAATGTCTCTGCAGTGATCATGTGGGAACACATCCCACAATCACATCAGAATGTCTCTACACTTACATCTCACCATGTGGAGTCCAGCCTTCCACCATGTCAGAAAGGCTAACAGACACATCGATTCCCTTTGGAGGGAACCTTGATCTGGAGAACACCAAGCTTCTCCTTGAAGTACTTAAACTTCACTCTGGCCATTTCTAGCATAGAATCATATCGGGGCTGATTACGTCTAAGGATAACCCGCGATCTTCACCAGGACCGATTACATCCGAGGACAACCTACATGATCATTTTACGTCTGAGCCACCTACGAGCTTCGCTAGGATTTTATGCTCAGACAACCTATCTCACTGGCTATTCTAGAACTCCCTCTTTAGAGAGATCTCGATCTAGATCACATACTGGAGCTTCGCTGCTCCTCTCTGCATCATACAAAAATGAAAGTTAGATCAATCAAATCAAATAGTAGTTTTCAAAAGAAACATACTACCTCCCAAATAGCCAAACAAGTGACAACATATTTTGCCTTGGCTGTTCTCAGTGCCATGTAGGACTCCTTCCTGCTAAACCAAGAGATCACACCTGATCTCATACTGAAGCAGCACCCCAAAGTGCTCTTCCTATAAATGACACTGCCCAATCTGAATCCATATAATCCTCTAGGTTAATCTTTTAATTCACCTCATACTTGATCCCATAATCCATTCTACCCTTTAGGTACCTCAGAATATGCTTTGCAGCAATCAGGTGAACATGTCTCAATGTGTTCACAGCAAAGCAAATATCTGGTCTTGTAACTGTTAGGTACATCAAGGAACAAATCATCTGACGATACATCGTGGCGTCAATCAACTCTAATGAAGCAACCTTCAATAGCTTCAGGTTCGATGCCATAGGTGTGTTCATGGCCTTGCAGTCCATCATCCTGAACCTATTCAAGATCTCTACTACATACTTCCCTTGTCCCAGGGAGATTCCATCTGCATTCTGCCACACCTCCATGCCTAGAAAGTAGTGCATCATATCCAAGTCCTTCATCTTGAACTCGGCAGCAAGTCTCCTTCTTGCAACTTTAGTGAGTTCCTCTTTTCTGTCAGGAACGAGTCATTGACATATAACATGAACATCACTGGTCTTCCGCCTTCAACCTTGAAGTAAATGTTGGAATCCACTTTACTCTGAGTAAATCCTAGATCCATCATTAAGCTGTCCATCCTGTCGTACCATGTTGAACCTCAGGATCTTCTGCAGTCACTCCCTCTAAAGTGGAGCATCATTCTCCCTCTGCCTTTCGTACTCTATGTATCCTGTACTAGAGTGACAAGTAGCTTCCTCTGCTACTATTATTCTATGTATCCATCTAGGGTCACTAGATACCAAGATCCTCTATCTTGAAAACATTCTTCTTGCACCCATCTGTGAGGTTGTAATCCTCTATAGGCTTTCATCTTCAACCTTGTAGAAAAGGTTAAGATCTTCATCACTCTAAGAGATCTTCAAGCTTCTCATGTATGTGTTATCCCATGGGTGTCTTTTGAGCTCGTACAAGGTCTTCTTTAATTTTCACACGAGTCTTCCTGTCATGTGTCTTAACTTCCAACGGCTGCAAATGTATCTTCGTAGTTTATGCCTTCTTTCTGTGAGAAGCCTCATGCTACAAATCTTGCCTTGTATCCCACGATGTTTCCATCTACTACATGCCGGATCTTGTAGATCCATATGGAAGATATTACAGACTTCCCTTCAGGTCTTGATACTGCATTCTAGACATCAGTCTTCTTGAACTGGTATTCTCCTTCCCTTTCTTCTTGGATTCTTCTTCATACCTGGAAGGTTCTTCATCAATGATATTGCTCAACAGTGTTACATAACTACATTGTGTTTGAGGCCTCTTGAAGTCTCATCATACTATTCTTTATTTTGGATTATTTCTTGAATTGTTGTCACTTGTTCTCCAGAACAAGTCTCATCCTTCTTTTCTTGTAGGTGATTGTACACGATCTTTCCTATAGGTCAAATGCATTAGTTGTATTGTTAGAAACATTTCATAAGGTATATTCATAATGAAAAAATTCTTCTGCATCAAGATATAATCATGCAACTATTTTAGCTAATACAACATTCATCCATATCTTACAGAAACTTTCTAGATGCCTTCCATCTCTACCATGACAACATTGAGATTGTGCACTAATCCAATATGTCAGCAAAGAGGTTTCATTCTAGATAAGTAGCAATGGAGAGTTGTATAGCACCATGAGCTACTTACCCATCACATGCATATTAGTAGTATACTGTCATTAATGCAAACATTCTATCATGTATAATACATCAACTGAATATAAACAAATGCATAACAAAACAATATCATGAAATGACAATTGAATACTTATCTTTATTTGTTTCATGGGTAGACTCCTTCTTTCAGCTTCATCATCTTCTTCATTCATAACAACATCATTTCTTATCCAAATGCTTAAGATGGATAAGGGGTTCTTCAAGAATTGAGTTCTTCATATTCCTCATCGCTTGAGGGATTTTCTTTGAATCGTGAGAGCTAGATCTTCAGTTGCTCCCATCTTCTCGTCTCTTATTATGAGTCGAGCTTCTTCTTCTATTCGCTCTTCCCAGAGTCTGCTGAAGGTAATCACTTCCTTCTGGAACACATTCCTCAAATGAATGAATCCTCATGATCCTGGGAGGCCATTCAAGGTGGTTATCACAACTTCTGCATTCTGCACTTCTTCTTCTACTGCTTCAAGTTGTTCTTTGATTTGAGAGACCCTTGTAAAGTATGACTGTATGGTCTGAACATTCTGGATCTTCACATTCTTTAATTGATTTCTCAAAGTCATCTTTTGATATATGCTCTTCCCTTTAAATAGCTTGGTCAAGGAATCAAAACATCTCTTTAGGTGTCTTTAGGGAAGACACTTGTGGTATAAGGTGATCCTTGATTGAATCAGCAATGATCTTCTTGTCCTTGACCAAGTTCTTCTTGTGTAAGGCTTTAGCCTCATCTCCCTCTGGAACTAGAATCTCTCTACTTATGTAGGTGTCCAATTCATTTTCTTCAAGAACCCGTGAAATCCTATACTTCCATGCTCAAAAGTTTTCAGCTTAACCAAGCTTGTCATCAATCTTGTGTGACTAGTCATCTTGAAATGAGGACCTCAAATGTAAATAGCAAAAGATTATGTCTTACCGATTTGAGGTGTTTGTCATGGTTCCGGATCTGGCTGATCTAGGGTTTGTGAGAGAAACCCTAATTTTCAAAACTTGGAATTTCAAAATTTTGATTGGATAGAAAGATATACCTCTTCAAGGCGAGATTTCCAATGTACTCCTTTTCTGAAAACAGTTGAGGGAAACTCCCGCAACAGGAAGCCCTAGTTTTCCAATTTCTTTTGCAGAAATACCTGATACTGTTTATGCGATATCTCTGAAAGTACTACTCCTCTATGTATGAAATTTCATATTCAGGTAGCCTCATCTATCCTCTTTCTAACACCATAGTTTTTATCAGAATTGGTTTAACCAATTGGGACTTAAGATAGTTTTCCCACAGTGACTTAATTCAGGACGGTTCAACATAGAAAAATTGTACGGACTTCCATGTGTCACTGTTTCACCTTAGGAGTCTGAATTTTGTACCACAAAAAGTAAAGTCCGTTCCCTATCTAGAACATCTTGTGAAATTTAATTTGGACCTTTGTAGCCCTAGATATAGCAATTCTCCCCAGGTGTCCTATTTAGGGATCAATTTTGGAAGAGGCTGGAACCCTTATTTGGAGGAATCACATCTCCCAAAATATAGTGAAGCTGAGGCTGAAATTTTTATACAGGGTACATCAGAATTTTATCTTCGGTCTATGAAATTTTGGCCCTTGATACTTCTTCAATCCCAAGATATAGTGAATGTACCAAAACTTATCAGTTTTAGTATTTTAGGGGTTTTTAGGCCCGGGGTCAAATTAGGGTTTGACTTTCCCAGAGTTTTACCCAACCAAAAATCTCAACCTTGGTCTCTAAACTTTGATTTTGATGAAGAGAGAAATCCTATGCCGGGCTCACTAAAAAATTATTCTTCTGTAAAAATCCCTAATTTCCCACACCAAAAATTGAAAATGCCTGGAATCAAATTCTGCTTCGACAGAAAGATGTGCCCTTCAATGGAGACTCAACCTAGCCTCCTTTTGCTGATGGATTGTGGAGAGATACCCAAAAAGTAATAATCCCTAGCTTCTACAGCTGCACAATGTCTTCTTCTCAGATTAGCTCTGATACCATGTTATATTTTTTTCATTTAAGCAATATGATCTTAGGATCTTAACTGAGAGAATAACATGCACAACAGTCAACCACAAGAGACAATAAATACAAGAGATTTTCCTCAAGGAAACCATAAAGGAGAAAACCCCTCAACTTCCTCAGAGATAGAATGAGCACCAATAGCAAAAGTGAAACCCGAAAACACAAAGATGATCTTCTGACAGCAGTTGTCTCTTTCTCTGATCCTAGCTCCTTCTCTCTCACTCATGCGCCCAAGTTGAGTGAGTGTGTGTGTAGAAATGAGGAGAGCCTCACTTCTATTTATATTCTTACGTTCACTTTATTTCCACTCCAAAAATTCAGCCTCACTTAACAATTACTTACCAGGTCCAACTTCTCTAGGAGAGTCTAATAACCCCAGTGCCCCACAACTGTGGGGACTTTACCCCCTTGATCAACAAGGAGGGTTAACCTCAACTCAATTGTGGGGACTGTTTCCCTGACTTACAATGGGGGGTTATCCTCATTGACTTGACATGAATTTATTATATTAATGACTCTCCCGATAGGAACATTGGGGTATAATATAATATATACAAGTGAATACATTCCGAAGTTACAAATACATCAACAGTTGCAGATACAGAAAAATATTTTGTGGTTTGTATTGATGCATACAGACAAGAGCTTGGAGGAGTCCTTATGCAGGACAACCACATGATATATTATGAGTCAAGAAAGCTGAAGGAGCATGAGAAGAACTATGCCACTCATGATCTAGAGTTTGCAGCCATAGTACATGCTCTCAATATGTGGAGGCATTACTTAATGGGCAGAAGATTTGAGCTAAGGACAGACCATTGTGGTCTGAAGTACTTGTTTGATCAGCCAACATTAAATGCTAGGCAAACTAGATGGCTAGATTTTTTATGTGAGTTTGATTTCAAAATCAAGCACATAATGGGAAAAGAGAATAAGGTACCTAATGCACTCAGCAGGAAGGTGCAGGAAATGCATGTGGCATTTTTAGTATTTTCCAGTCAGATTTGAGACAACATATTGTTAATGATATTGCTGGAGATGAATTGTATGAGCAGGTAAAAGAAAAATTGCAGCAGCAAAGTCTTGAGAAGAGATATGAGGGATATAAGTTGGAAGATGATGGACTGCTTACTTATAAAGGAAAAATTTATATTCTGAATGTGGCAAATTTGAGGAGGGTTGTTATGGATGAGATGCATCAAGCTCCATATTCTGGTCACCTAGGATATCAGAAGACGATTGCTACAGTCAGAAACTAGTATTTCTGGCTAGGAATGAAAAAGGATGTGGCTGAATATATTTCAAGGTGCATGAAATGTCAGTAGGTAAAGGTGGAACATCAACACCCCGCAGGTTTGTTGCAACCTTTTCCAGTTCCAGAGTGGAAATGGGAAGTTATTTCCATGGATTTCATTAGATGATTGCTGATGAGTTGGAGACAACATGATTCCATCATGGTTGTGGTGGACAAGTTGACAAAGGCAACACATTTATACCGGTTAAGTCTATGCATAAGACTGATGACATTGCACAGATATTCATGAAGGATATTTTCAAATTGCATGGATTTCCTAAGGCAATAGTCTTTGACAGAGATGTCCAGTTCACCTCCAATTTTTGGAAGGGTTTGTTTGCAGATTTGGGTACGAAGCTAAACTTCAGCACTGCCTACCATCCTCATACTGATGGGAAAACATAGAGAGTGAATCAGGTACTTGAAGACATGCTTCATATGTATGCGATGGACAAACCAACCAAGTGGGAATATTATTTACACTTGGTAGAGTTTGCTTATAACAATGGACAACAAGCATCCTTGGGGATGAGTCCTTATAAAGCTTTGTACGGCAGAAGGTGTAGGACACCAGTAACATGGGATAATCCAGTGAACAAGATTGTGCTTGGGCCAGAATTGCTCAAGGAGATGGAACATGAAGTTGTAAAGATAAGGTAGAATCTGAGGCAGCTGAGGATAGATAGAAAAGCTATGCAGAGAAGCATAGGGTGAACAATGAGTTCAGTGTTGGGAATTATGTTTACCTCAGAGTGAGGACAAGGAAGGGTTCCTTGAAGCTTGGAAGTTGTGCCAAGCTGTCGCCGAGATATTGTGGGCCGTTTTAAGTGCTTGAAATAATAGGGCCAGTTGCATATAGAATTGCATTGCCTGCTAGCACTAGAGCTCATAATGTATTTCATGTTTCTTTGCTTAAGAAATATGTACATGATCCTAACCATGTGATAAATTGGGATGTGATTCAGGTGGAACCCAAGGGAGAGTTTTGAATCGAGCCAAAGCACATCCTCGACAGGAAGGTCACAATGCTCCGGAATCGATCCATAGGGAAGGTAAAGGTGCAATGGGAGGACTACGGTCCTGAAGAGGCTACGTGGGAGCTGGAGGATTCCATGTGATTGGCACATCCATTCTTGTTCAATTCTGCGAAACACTGAGGTGATGCTAGTGTAGCATTTTTGTTTAACTTTGTAAAGCACTGACAATAGTGATGTTGAAGGGGGAGGGGAATGTAACACCTTGGTTTTGACTCCATTTGCATTAAGTGTATATGATGTATATATTGTAATGGATCATGGTGTGGAGCTATAGGAAAATTCCCCACTATTGATAGTCGTATTATGTTTCGGTGATGCCGATGGTATTTTGTGCTAGCCAGGCATGTTATAATGTTGGACAACATGTACATATGAAAAATTAATTAAAAGACCCACAACCAACTATATTGATGCAACAATAATGAAAAGGGCATGATTTCCTAAGTTTAAGGAGGGGGGATGTATAACCCTTGGGGGCCATTGGGGAAAAACCAAGTGTCGAATGGTGAACCATCTAGCTGTCAACCAACCTTTTTGTCTTATTCACCCTTCCTTGTCTCATCCACCAACCGTTTTTAATTCTGCAGGAATTGGTTGGGCAGTTATTGCCCTTAGGTAACGTATGCATGGGCAGTCATGGGGTTGGCAGGACTGTCAGTCCTTTGACCACACACATATTCGATGGAGGGAGCAGATTCAGTCCCCACATGGGCAGAGTTGGGGGGGCATTTGACACTCATGCAGAGCATTGGTTTCTCCTTGCACAGGTACGCATTCGTGTTTTCCTTCACGACTTGTTCAGTTCTCCTTTCCACGAATTGCCATGTGTGTAGTTACCCTTCACGATTGTGGGTCTGTGTAGGTGAATCCGCCTTCACGCAAGTCGTATTCTTCCCCTCACATAGCTGAGAGATCGTTGCTAGTTTCCCCATGAATTTTGGGTTGCTGTGGGTTGTTGTTGAGTCATTTTGGCCACGATAGGGCCAGGAACGACTCTGAAGTCATTTGGCTTGGTTTGAGCTGTGTATTACCCAATCCGATTTTGCTCTGTGGTGTTTCCCTTAAATCCCAGAGCTGTGAATTGATGTGTTTGGCTGTGTGTGCACAGTGGTTAGTCCTTGGACTATTTGGGAGAGGAAGTGGAAGCCAAGCATGCTTGATAAACCTAGTGTGTGTAGGGGCCTCACGGGAAGAGCTAGAGGGTTGGATTTCTTCACTACACCCCCTGAATAGCACTGGAAGGGAAGTCATGGCATGAGGGACTATGGAGCAGAGAAGGGGATGATTCCTTGTGTTGGGTATGTGTGGATGTTATAGAAGTTAGGCTAGCTTTGGTGCAAGTGTCCTTAACTGTTCATTGATCCCACTAGCTTAGCAGCCAACATTTCTAGCTCCTGATATCCTGATAAACCCAACTACTTTGGCTTGGTTATGTATTGTTGTGTACCCTTGGCCTAATAAACACTCACTGTGTTGGCTTGGATTCCTGATAAACCCAACTACATTGGTTTGGCTGCCTGATAAACCTAATCGTGTTGGCTTGGCTGAGTTGTGTATCCTTGGCTACGTGTGAGCCTGCTAGTTTCCCCTTATCCCTTGTGGAATCATGCCCAGCTAGGGGGTGGCAGTGTTGCTAAGAGATTGATGAGTGCATTGGCCTATGTTTGGGTGGAACGTTGCAGCGACATAGCTGGTTGCAGGAAAAGATTTTCTAAAGATAAGTATTCTTGTGCTTAAATCCCTGCAACTATATTATGTTATGAAAGAACATGTATATGTGGTGAATGCTCATATGCTGTGAATGAATTGTATTTGATTCAGCTGTATGTTTACTGAATTAGTTATCTGCATATGTCTTGTGATGATGTTGTATCTGTGTATGTTAATATGTTTTCTTCAGTAAACATTCTCCATATATGTTGCATTATTTTTCATGTTCATGTTCTTGGGGCATGGTTTCCCGGGTTGATCAGTATGATGTGGATGAGTCTCGTCCTCTTCGCCAGTCAGAGGGTTGGGGATGTGACATGTGACATCATGGAATGGGTTCGTACCTAAGGTTAAGATGAAATGGTCATAAGGTCATGCAAAATGCAAGCAGATGTGAAATCCTAACCTATATGGTAGTTTAGACATGATACCTGTAATAGGCATGAATGGATCAAAGTCTCAGCGAGAGTGTAGAAAAAATGGACCCTACATGACAATAATATTAGTCCAAAATAGCTAGAAACAGTCAGTAAAGAGTCCACACTATAGGCCACAAGGATGATTAATCATGACAACTACATTCAAAGGAAACAATGTGGTGGACGATGGGACATAAAAAGGAATGTAAAGTGTAGACCCAACGTTCACGTATCCACTACCACCCCCATGAGGGTGAACACTAGTGTTAAGACCAGATGAAGGGAGTGATATGACTCTCTCAAATCCATAAATAAGGTAAGGGGTTGTAGTTCCCCCTAGCCCAACACCAGGGTCAGGATTAGGACCAAGGACGGGTGATAAGATACTAGGCATGCCAAAAAAAAAGGATCTGAACTCAAGAGAACATAAATATTCTCAAGTAACCATGATCCCAGAAGCCCACTAGTGCACAAAGAGCACACTCCTAAGAAAATCTATAGCCAAAATACAAGCAAACCAATGGGAGGAAATGTGAGCTCCCAAATTCAGCAAGTATGTCTCAACTAGGAGAGGCTCGAAACTCCCATACACTACAAGCGGAGGTACGTAACCAATTATAGTGGCCCTCATCTTCAATGCATACAACAAATGTGCTGTTCGATCCCTACCTGGCGAGGACTTCTGTAGAATAACCTCTGCAAATACCCCCTTGATAACCTAGGTAAGGAAACTAAGGTCACCTCAATATAACCAATGCTTAGGCGGATAATCGCAGGCGGGATCGACCATATGGGTACGGTAGAAAAGCCCGAAACTATCAAAAGATCCCCCAGATACGAATACAATCCTGGAAATATCTACGGTGTTCACAGAAAGTGACCAGGGGTCATCCCAAACACAATCGCATGCACTACCTCGTGCTTAAATCCTGTGTAAGAGGAGCGTCCTAAGAAACACTAATTATACTAAGGATTTCACTCTCTCACCTGGACAGACACCTACTTGTTTTGTTTAGTGGTCTTGGAGAATTAACTCACAATGAACTATTCCAAGACCCTAAAACCTAATATTGTTGATGCACCCTAGAAAAGAAAAGAGTGTAATTCATTTTATTAAGCATTGATTTTATTTGGCTGTGATTACTCAAAGGGTAATGGTTGTGCAACTAATGAATTTATGACTCAGCAGTGAAGTAAATATGCACACCTAACAAGCAATGCCAAGTGCAATTGTGTAGAATGAAAAACAGGGTATGCCACTACATGAGATGCATCAATATATATTCCTTTCCGAATGACAATGCAATCCTTCCTATATGAAAGCATAAACACAACTCTCATCTAAGCAATCCAATGCAAGTACCTCCTTAAATCCATATGCAAAAAATGCAACTACTTTGTATTTTTCAATATAAAAGAATGAAAAATGCAATAAAAGTCATTTAAAACTCTCAGTCTCTGCAGCAAGTATAAAATAGAAGCCAAGCAAGACACCAAGACAAAAAGAGTAATGCACTAATGGAAAAACAAAAAGATAAATGACTAAAACTACTTTCAAAGAAAAATCAATGAAAAAGTGGTCTCTGGTCACGAAAGAAGCAGTCAACAGACAACATCAAAACCCAGGAAGACCCAACAACTTCCCAAAACATCAAACTCAACCAAAAGGGAGGATGTACGTGACTGTATACAGAACAACAACGTATGTACACGACTTTTAGCCAAAAACCTGCATGTATACATGGATTTTGGCCAAAAACCTACATGTATACATGAATTTTGGCCCAAAACCCGCGTATGTATGCAACTTTTATCCAAAAACCTGCGTATACAGAGAAGACAGTGGTAAAAAGCAGGCTAAGAGTCAAACCAATATAGGGGAGTGTAAATGGATGAACATACTACTAAATGTGACACATAAATAGGGAGAAAAATAGAGCAAGTCAAGAATATCAAGCACATTGTGCCCCCAACCCCAAAGAAAAAACAACTAGGAACATCCCCAGTATGGTCTCCAATTTTGTTACGAAGAGAAAATTCCTATGGCTTGGGGTTTACAACAACAGACAGCTAGACACGAGAAATGAATCCCTTCCCAATATGCAAGAGAAACCAAACATCTAACATTGAGGGACCTAAATTCATACCTTATTTCAGATGGTTGAAGCCGATCCCCATTGAGCTTTTTCCAATCCCGCCCGCACTAGCAATTTTCTCTCAACAACAACAAACAAGACAAGCATACTATATAATATGGTGTTAGATCTACTCTAGCATATATAATCAACAATGTATAAGAAATTAAACATATCCATAGATTCAATATTCATTCAAATGCACATTATGGGAAAGGAAAAGATATTTCTATTAATCAAATCAGAGATTACACAAGTGACAACCTTTGTCGGCACGTCTGCGAACCGGAGAAACTGAGTCCTCCACCTGGGCCTCCACCACCTCAATCCTCCATCTCTTGATAGCAAGCTCACAAGTAAAGGCAAGTTTGGGAAGAACACCAAGTGCTCCAAAGGGACAAAGGGATGCAGACTCAAGTATATGCAAGCTACGACAACAATGGACTATAGTTTCGTTGCTCTTCAATTCCTCCCCTTCAATGTATCCAAGGGGTTCCTTATATAACACTCCAAAGGGGTAATGGAGGGTCAAATCTGAGTGGTCTTGAGGCATATGGAAGGCCAAGAGTCAATTGGTTTGGACACACATGAAGGAAAAATCCAAACATATTTGGATTTATGCACACATCCCGATGTACGCGGGTTTGAGGCCAAAAGTCGCATGTACACGCGAGAATGGGATTAAAAGTCGCGTACAACAATAAACAAGTGTTTTTAGGGATGAAATTGGAAAGATAAAAGTATAATATCAGTCCATGGGGTCTAAAGAGTCTGTAGAGGGACAAGGAAGGCCATAAACATGTGATCAACCATGTGTGGTAAAATCAGCTATAACACCTGGTTGATGATGATCTCCGATCAAGCGATTTCTTTCCTTGAAGTGATAGCTTTCTCTTTCAAAGCTATCGCCTATCATATCCCTCTAGCCTCATGCTTTGGGGGGCATTCCGTTACACATAAATCTCGTCATCATCATGTGATGAGGTTCCAAACATCAGTTATTTCCCTGAATCCCAAGTTGTGAAGTGAAATACTGGCCTTGACTTCAGTCTTGCATATAAAATTCCAACACCACTTCTGCCCTTAAGGCAAGAAGTGTTACCTTATTTAGTAACGCTCACTATCTCTTGACAGTAGGCAGTGCCACCACTTTTTCCCCTTGTTCAATGTGCAGTTCTACCCTGGCACCGCTCTGTCATAGTGGAGGAGAAGCGGTGGTCGAGGTAAAAAGTGAAAAAGAGAAGATTCCACGAAGCTTCTCGAAGGAAGACTTCATGGCACCCTCATCCCTACTCATGAGGACAAATTGGAATCGAGATCCTTCCTTTTGGGATCTCCCTTCCACCTCACCCGCCATTTACTCAACCATCCCTATCCTCCCAATGGCTATAAAATTAGGCTCATACCCCATGGTTGAGGGAGAGCAAAGTTATGATGTTTCATTGACGTTATGGCCAAATCAGTAGGGTGAGCATAGAAGGAGCAAGTTGGAGCTTTTGGGGACAAGAAATTGGCACGTGAAGGATCATCACAACACTAAGGCGAAGTTTGTAAGATTTCTTCTTCATCTTTAATGCAAAGTTGGTTCCTTTCCCGTAAAGTATGTTATGTTGTAATCATGTATTTTACTGTTGGATTCCTTAGTCAATGACATAGAATTTTGGATTATATTCTGGTGCTTTTGATCTTGTTTGCTTGTTTCATGTGATTGTGTAGGTACATTCGTGAAGATCCATCACCATAAGAAACAACTACACCACTCTATCAAAGGGACTCATTCCCGATCTCGACAACTTCTAGGGGAAGTCTTCCATCTCTGTTGTAACTCATTTGTTCTAGATATGAACCATTAAGACTAGAGGAACAACTCTTGTCCACAAGAGGTGCATTTTTAATAGCAACAAGGTCCTCATTAGAACTTTGTTATCAAAATTCAATTATGGAAAAATGATTTTAGCCTTGAGATTGAAGACAGAAGGCCAAAAGGCATCAAGAAGGTGAAATGAATCACCTTGATGGTTGGCATTCCCGGTAACTCTATTAAAGAGTGCTAGCTTGATGAACAAAGGGGAATGCAACTAAAGAGAGAATTGAAGCTTGGGAAGAAGAAAGGAATTGGCAGAGAAGAGGGATCGAATGGGTAAAATGCTTGAAAATCGATGGGAAAAGGAGTTATTGTGCATGTCCACGCATGAGAAGAAGTTTGTTTGATCCATGATGCCTACAATATTTCTAGTGAGTAATAATGCATCAAAATCTCGTTTGAGAGTACATAGCTCACCCTTGTAATAAATTTATGAGTAATTATAAATCCCCATGAATGTTGGTTTTCCCTCTAGGTTTATAGGGCAAAGAAACGTGTGCTATCTTCCTATGATTGAACACTCTATTATGTGGTTGTTTTATTTAGTTTTCTTGTTTTTAACTACAAATGCATCCCCTACTCTTCCATTATTGATACAATGTAATCTCACCGATGAACAACAAATATGAAATTTGGCAATGGTTGCTAACAAAAAACCATCACCTATAGCACTCCTGCAAATTCAATTCCTTGTATGTCTATTGGTCATTCTTTGTTCTAATATATCCAATGATTTGTTGTTCTTAGATTAAACAAAACATTGTTCCCCATAAACTCTTTTTAGGGCATTTAAACATTGAATGGATTAATAGCCAACACTCGACATGAATTATTGAATTTAATGCGATGGAATTTATTTGTTTGAAACTTATGCCATGGTATGAAATTCAAGGTTCTTATAAGTGGGAATTTTATCTTCCCAAAAATGTTACCAACCTCTTATTTTGTCTCCTTAACGAATCCATTGGGGATTTGGGTCTCAATTATGGAGACTTATAATTAATTATAAACTTGGAATTTGTGTTAACATAGTAGCTTATTTATGGTTAGATGTATCATTTTATACAATCCAAGCAGTGAAACCATTCTTAACAAAGTTCCCAGAATATAAGAATTATTTTTTGTAGGATATTGATATTTAAGAGTAGAGGAGTTTGCATTCAGTGTTACCGTAAGAAGAGAGATCAATCTTCTTTTTAAATAAATTTCTACATCACCTATGTTGACGAGATTGATAGTCTATAGGCCTATAGTTTATGGATCACTATATTATGTACCTAGTCATATACACGCTCTCAATGAAGGAAAGACTCACTTTTATGAGGAAGATAAGATAGGGTGTATAGCCTTTATTTTTTGGATTATAAGTTATAAAACACTTGGATTTTCTCTATCCTTCTCCACAATTCTCTAGTGGGTTGCAACCTCAAACTTTACAACCATATAAGATAATAGAAGTGGAAAGAGTCATAGGAATTTCATATTATCCCAAAGCCAAAGGTTTGTTGATTCGCAACATTTTTCAAGTCCATAATAACCTTTCCACCCTCCATTTATCATTATCTCAATGCTATAGTTCTAGTGAAGCTTGTGATAAATATTGATTATAAGATATTTGTATGAAGTCACTTCCTCCAAGTTATTGTTTTCATAAATGAAATTAGCACAAGCGATCTTTCTAGATTTGATTATCATAACCTTTGTTTTTAATGTTAATAGTCATACCCATACTAGAGAAAAACCCTTTAGAATTTGTAGTTGTTTGTCAAGATCATACTGGCTTATCACCATAAAAATAATATAATTAGTGTAAGGAATGATACAACAATACCATCTAGATTCGTGTTGACACAACCTACTTCTTCCAAACAACCCTCTAAATTGGTCGATGTATATAGTAAAAAAGGTAGGGGGTAGGGGACAACCTTGCTTGATTCCTATATTACAATTAATTTCATCTGACTATCCCTCATGCAAACACTAAATCATGCAACAATGAAGGACTGAGATGCATAATATATAAAACATAAAATAGAAACAATAAACATAACACTGAATTTCATCCACAATTAACAAGCATTTCATGAATAATAACCTCAAACAAGAAATAAATATATCAACTGAGTGATTGAAACCAGCAAATAAGATAAACGGGGCTTATAGTTTGCATATATTCCATAATCAGTCATTCAAAATACATAAGAGTTTTTGACACTTGGCTCCATAAACAGTAGCTTGACAGCCTCCCCTTGTACAAAAATTCGAACCCTCGGTCCTTTTCCAACCTTACTTTTATCTTGGTTTCCCAAAGACAGTTACATAACTGAAAAAACTAATTTTAGGTCATACTACCGAATTATTCAATAATAATATAGTCATACAAATTAAACTAACTTTTTCAAAGACTAACTAATAACCACTATTCTTAAAGAACTTTACAAGTCCTTAGCAGCCTCTACCAAAAGAGCTATCCCTTCTAAAGCTTGAGTCTTCTTTCTTGCTTTCTGATGATCAGCTTCCAGGTCTTCAACTCTTTTTAAAAGCTCTTGATTTTGCTGTGTTAGGTCTTGTATGGTTTGCTTCAGCTCTGCATACATAATTTCTGTCTGTCTTTTCCTTTTCAAATCCTCCTTAGAAACTGCAATTAATTCTTGATAGTGACTATTTACCTCTTCTAAATCTTCTCTTAATCTTCTATTAGCAGTCACTCACCCCTCATTTGTTTCATGCAAGTATTATATCTGATATTTGTACTGTTTAATACTCCTCTGCAAATTCTCATTCTCCGAATCAATGCACTTTCCTTCTGATACTGGATGCATTTCTTCTGGCATCCAAGGGATTTTCAATTTCTTAAAAATCTCTTCATCTTCCTCCAGCTGCTCTGTCATAGCCACAGGAACCCATGAAGATTCACTGACTTCAACACTGCATTGGGCAGATGGCTTTGCAACCTTTCCTTTCTCTGCACAAAAACTTGATATGACTGAATGCTTCTTCTTCGAATCATCTTGATGATGGTCTGAAATTACCTTCTTTCGAACTTCCTTAAATATCTCTGAAATTTTGATTTCAGTAAAAGCTAACTTATCTTCTGAAATAATTTGTTTCTTACCCTTCATCTCCTTTGCATTTAAATCTTCATTGTCTTCTAACTCTTCCTGAGATGAAGAGTCCTCAATCACTGTAATTTTCTTCTGAGCTAGTTTAGGGTTTAACAATTTTTTCATATTCAATCTGAGTTTATTTTTGGGTCTGGTCTTAGGCCTCCAACCTGTCCCAATTTCCCCTAACATGCTCAAAACTTTTCCTTGATGTTTGATAGAAGCTAGATGCACTACCTTTCTTTTCATCCCTTGTGACATTACCCCTTCTTCAGACTGTTTCTGTACATCCTATTCAGTGTCAACTCTAGCTTCATCAAACAATGAATTTTCCTTTTCTTCTGACTGTACTTCCATAGGAACTTGTTCCTGTTCTTTCAAATTTTCATTTACTTCCTGGTTTACTTCTACATGAAAACTATCTTCTATATGCTCCAAATCCTTCATTCTTGCCTTTGATATTTCATTTTCCTCAATATTAGTTTGTTGTTCATCTTCAACATTTTCATCTCCTTGAGTCATAGATTTTCCTGCTACATTATCCTCTTCTATCTCGACTATGACTCTCTTCTTCAGTTTCTTGACCAAATTATGTCCTTTAATTGACTGTCTTTTCTGAGCTTGGTCTTCTTTTTTTGATTGAAATCTAGACCAGAATAGAAAATAATCCCATCTTTTTTCCTTCTTTTGAAGCACAGTACTTATGATTAGCTTTATTAGACCATGATGAAATATAGACTGTTTAGTATGGTCTTGATGCTCCTTAACCCTGCTGGACATATTTTACAGACTTTTAAGGAAAAAGAAAGGAAGGTTCATCTTTGCTTCATGGTTAAGATGCTGCAAAAACCTGAAATGATACTTAAATACAAATGTAAATATTCCTTCACAAGTTATATAACTTTGCAGGATTTTTATTGGTTCTCTCCACTCTGGCTTGAATTTCTGGATATGTACTCCTTTACCCCAGTCTGCAACAACATCTGGGAGCAAGTAATTCTGTGTATCAAAGGTAAAGGATACTTTTTTGAACCAATATTCACCTTCATCTGGGATCCTTGTAGCCTCTGCTATTAGTTCTCTGGTCAACTCAATCTTTAAGGTATCAAAAGTAACAATATCTTTATCCAATCCCTGAGCAAACTTATATGAGACCTTTGTGTGATATCCATCAATCTTCTCAAAAAAGCTTAACCATCCTGCTTCTAAAAATAATCTTGCATATTTAGGGAAAGCTTGAACCCAAGACATATCTAAGGCTTCAGCTCTGTTTGTTTTCCTACTCCTCTTCATTTTAGATAACTAAACTCAAAAATTGCTTCCTTCAGTAAAGAACTTTAACTCTATTCAGATCTTGGCAATTTTAACAGACAATGATATGTTGGGAAACTAAACCCCTGAACTGGATTTCATCACTTAAACTGATAAGTATCTTAACTCTATTGACAGAGAAAATTCAACATTGAGCATCAATTTAGTTTATATACTAGCATTCTTAGTTAAACTACATAATTAATCTTCTGTCAATGTGAACCCGAATACATGGAATATGATAGTAATTCGCCTCATACCTGTCAGAATAGTGGATTTAGCTGCTAGAAATATGTTTTCCTATCTGCTAGGTGTCCAATTTCATTCTTAAATTCTTCTCTGACCGCCATGATAGTGCCAAACAGTTTCCCTTCAAAGCCCTAAATTACCAACCTTCTTCAATCCTTGATTACAAACTACCAAAACTCTGCCCCGCCTTCTATGCTCTTCATGCGCTTCAGGAGATGTGTAACTAAAGGCGAATTTTCCTCATCATGGATAATTATTAATGTTCCACTACTCTGTATCTCATAGCTTCCATACCACTGCAACTTACCCTAATGATTCCTTGCCTGAACTATTAAAACTTGTCACAATGATTACTTTGGCCAAAAACATGTATCAAACTCATTAACAAGTGTGAATGACCTCTCCTATGAGCGAATTTCAAAAATTTTGAGCCAAAAATCATGATTTTCAGACAGCGCGATTTTCTTGTAGTGCGCGTGTTTAACTTTTTTGGGCTTGCGCTATAAGAATACCTGTTTCAATAATTTTCAAAATAAAACTCACAGCAAAGGGTTAAATTTGGTTAAATGGCTTAAAATAAAATCTTATGATACTTTTAGAACCTTTAAGTCATATAAACATCCTACAAGCCCCTAAAAACTATAAATTTTGCTAAGTAAAACCAAAATTGGAAACCTATGAAGTCAACTTATAAATACAAACATAAAAATCAAAGAAAAGATTTAAAAGAACCTACAATCCAAACTTAAAAAATGAACAAAACCATGTTTTTAAAAAACAAGCAAAGGCTTTAAAATGAGAAGCAAAAACAGGCTATAACAGCTCCCATGCAGTGATTTAGACACACTGAGCTAGCCAGTTAGTCAGGTTTAGTTGGTCGATTAAAATCCTACCACATGATTCAAATTATCCTTATTGTAACACTGTTGTATTACTGTCTAATGAATGAAGATTAATGTTGTAATTAACTGATCAATTCTTATCAGATTTGTCTCAAATTTGTCTTGTTCAGTGTACATTGTTCTTGATATTCCACTACATAATGCTACTTCACAATTTCTCTCATTTACTTGTAGATCAATGGTTCACAAATTCAACATGGTATCAGAGCCTTGTTCATGATAGCAACAAGTCTTGTATGATCTCCATTGTGCACCAAAAGCAGCCGATTTTCCACATAAATCATGCAATTTTTTCCTTACTAACTCTGGATTTATCCAAAGAAGTCTCTACAGGTGTGATGGACTCTGAGAAAGTGCACATGTCGAGGTGGAAAGACTTTACTAACATATGATTACGAATTGAATTGGTTTTTGCAGTGTTACTTGCAGGTACCTACCTATATTCTTGAGGAATTGATTGTTCAACATACAGAAAGATGGATTCTTCAACTCTCATACCCCGAATCCTTACACCCTTCAACTATGTTGATTGGAGGGTAGATATGCAGGTATCCTTGCGCAAGCTTGGCCTGTTTAGGATGACTGTGGGTAGAGAAACTAAGCCCCAACAACATGTTGAGAAGAACACATTTTTGAATCGACTTGATGAGGCCTTTAGCTTCATGTGCACTCATATCTCCTGGGAGCTTTTATTCCACCTTGAGGGACTAAGGAAAATCTTTGTTTGGAAAACAAGATGAGATTTTAGGGCACATATTGGAGAATGAGCTCATTGCATTACAACCCAACAGTTTCAACAATGTGGAATAAAGAGAAAATATGATAAACTAGTTCTATCAGTCCTGAGAAAGCTTGGTTCAGAATACTCAGTCTTTGTCTCTACATTCCATTCTAGAAGAGCTTCCATCTCTAATTGGAAGATGCCTTCTCTAGATGCTTTTGCCGAGTCCTTGATATAAGAGCAAGATAAATTAGTTCAAATGGGTGTGGTTCGAACCTCCAAGAATCAAGCAGTCTTTGTAGGAGACTCAAACAATGCGCAAGTAAGAGGGAAGCACAAAGGGAGGGATACCAAAGACACTAATTCGAATCCAAAGGAGAATCAGGAATATTCAGATGGAGCCTTAGATTCCAAGAAAAAGAAGACTAAGTGTCCATACTGTATGAGAGGATTTCATCCAGAGAGCCAGTACATGAATAAGACCATCGACTGGCTGTCAATACTCCTTGAACATAACAATATTGACCTTCCACAAGGAGCAAAGAAGTCTGATGCTAGATAACTGACAAAATATCATGAGAAGTGCCATGCCTTAAAGGCATGCCTCACTCCATCGAAGGCTTACTTGATAGATTCTGGAGCATCCAACCACACGGTTTCCTCTAGGGAATCCTTCACCACTCTCACTCTATTAGGAGGACCTAAAATTCATATGGGATATGACTCCCAAATCCAAGCTGCTAGGAGAGGTTCTATTAAAATTCAACATGGTGAGTTCAAGAATGTACTCTATGTGCCCTCTCTTGCAACAAATTTGTTGTCTATTTATTAGATGACACATACTGGCTCGCCAAAGCAAGCTGTATTTGGTCCTGACTCAGTAGAGATATCGAATATCTATTGCACATGAAAATCCAACATTGCTTAGGCATCCTTCAGAAGAGTTTCTTGTTGCTTTTCAACCTCCCATAAAGCCTGACCTGGGTCATCTTGACCATTTTTTCCCTGACCTAGCAAAGATGACGCTCTTTTGTATTTTCCACAGAGCATTGGTGACGCCTCATTCAGTTGAGAAAGAAGCGTCGATGTCCCTTTGTTTTGGAAAAAATCCCAAATCGACGCTCTGTCTAGTTTGACTAAAAGCGCCGATGGTCAGTTGAAAGGGAAAAAAGAAGTTTCTAGAATATTCCGTATAGAATCCTTCGTGGAATTAGTTCCTATGTGCCTGGGAGAGGTGGCATTCACCTCCCTCACCTATAGGGATCTCATTCTATCCTTTTGTCAAGTCATCCTTTGGTTTCTAGGCCTATAAATGAAGCCTTCATGAGGAGAGTGAGAGAGGCCAGAAAAAGCATCCTTATGCTGCTAGTTTGAAGTCTGAATAGAAGCAAAGTAGAGGTAGCTTGTAGCTGGAGAGGTCTTCATAGGATATTGTAGACATTCTTGTTGAGATAGAAGCCGTCAACATCAAGGATTTTTGGTTGTACTTCTTTCTCATCCATATATTAATACAAAGACATTTCCCTTTCG
>LPNX010469857.1:73726-86519 GCA_001517045.1 Pseudotsuga menziesii | reverse complement strand
ATTGTTGTGTTTATGATTAAATATTATTGGATTCCTTGATCACCAATATGGATAGTTGATTATCATGATGCTCTCATCCCTTTTGTTTGTCTTGTAATCCATCTTGCAGGTATTGAACCATCTCAAGGAATTTCTGGAGAGAAGATAAGCAGATCTATGATTGAGGTATATAGTGTGTTATGTTAATTGATTTAACTAACCAAGGGAAGGATATGTTGCTGTGTCCTTTTGTTCTGTAGTTGTGTTTTGCATTGTAGAGGAACAAGTAGTGTCAACACTGGTTGAAAATTCCTATTAACAAAATTGGTGGCTCTGTTAAGGATCTAGCCTAATCCAGTCAGATTTGGGGAAGGTCCAGTCAGATATGGTGCAGATCCAGTCAGATCTACAAATCACGGTAACCATCCCATTTATGAAGGTGATCTCTCTCTTTTTCAGTTATTTCAGCTGTAAGGTAATTTATATACTTTATGCTCCTGGTCTTTTGCCTCTGTTCTGAGTAATTTTTACCCTCCTTTTAGTCTACTCATTATTTCTGGTTTATCCTGCAGGCTCTTAGCTTTTTCAGTGCACTGTTGAATGACACCTTTTACTTTGACTGACAGAGCATCGGTCTATCTTAGGATGCCTTTCCTCCTTTCGATGGCAGCGCCGATGACGCCTTTCTCTTTGGTTGATAGAGCATCGACGAAGCCTTTTCGTAGAAGGATAGGAATGCCGTAGGACCCTAGAACGCTCTGGTGCAGTGCCTCTCAGCGTGCTGAGGTAGGTCTTCAAAACTGCCAGTTTGGAAATTTTTGTAAAAAAAAAATTGTAAACTGTCCTTTTTCTCTGAAAATTTTGTTTTGTGTGGTTTCACTCGCTTGATTGCTTGCTGTCTGTTTTACTGGTTCTCTCTTTGAGCTCAGATACAAAAAATTTCTACTTCTGGCATTGTCATAAACGAAATCGGAAATATACTTTGGTTTTGGTTTTTTATTAAAGTATCTGAAAAATATCATTGTCGAAAAGAGAACCTATAGCCTCTTCCTAGAAGATTAGTTTCCTTTGAAAAGACTGCTTTGTGTGCCTCATATTTTCTAGAAAAATACAAAAAGAATCATCTTACTTTCCTCATGTTTATGCTTGCGAAGGCTGTGTGTTTTTTTCCATTTGCATGTGTGTTTCAAAAATATTAGTCTTTTTGACATTGTAGCAAAAGTTAGTTTGCATGCACGTTAGAGGCTTAATTTTCTTTCCCTCCTTTTCAGAAACTTTGGAATGCTTGTTTGAAAGAATTTTCATGTTTGAAAGACTCGTTTTGCATCTCTTTTTTGGATCTTGTTCTATTGTTGAAAACAACTTTCTATTGGCATATTATTGAAAAGAAAAGAAAAGGTTCCTTCCTTTCCCTAGTTAGTTCTCATCGAAGTTGAAAAGTGCATTACATTTAGAATAATTTGTATCATTGGAGATAACATTCCACAAACATTCACCTAATCGTCTAGATAAAATTAACGGTAGCTTTAGGTCTAAAATTGTATGGAAAGTTGAGTGATAGGCTAGTGATGTGTTCGGGCGTTGTTAAGCGTAGGAGCTGTCATTATTTGTCCGCACTACATCCTGGGACTCGCGCGGTTCTTCCACGTACCATCGGTATATCGAACGGCCTTTCACGTACCCTTGAGGTATATAGAAATGTACTTCACATACTCGATTGTATATTGGAAGGCCCCTTGTGAACGGTTGTGCATTAGACAATACTACTACCGATTTGAGCTCCCACATACCTTGAGTATATTGGGAGACCCCACTAGGATACCCTGACCATATGAGAAAATCCCTTTGGTCATCTTGTGTGGATAAATACACCAAAAATAACATTCAAGGAGACTACTACACACGTACCCTTGAGGTGTATTGCGAGTTGCACCTACTTGACAATCCTGGTGAGAGATCGGCTATTCTGCATCTGTCCTGTCACTTAAGTTTGCTTGTGACCTTTAGCTCTGAGTAGGTTTTGTTTGTGTGTTTTTACTCCCTTTTTGACCTAGATTAGGTAACTTCGGCCACCACCATGGCTGAGCAACTTGCAAGACGTAAATCTCATAGATTGCAAGGTTTATCTCCTAACTCTCCTCCTACCATGGAAGGACAAGAAGGAGTAACCATGGAACAACTAGCTTCTTCTAATGTTCCTGTCGGAACTACTTTAGCTAGTGAAACCAGAGAAGATTCAACTATTTACACAAATCCTTTAGTTCAATTGCCTCCTACAACCAATGTTTCTGTACATCCGCCATTGGAAAACCATGGCGATACTCTTGCCCCACCATATTATGGCCCAGATGCTCCTTTTTGGAGGACTTCTATGGGCCAAGCTATTGCTGAATTTGGTGTTATTAGACTTTCACCAGGTAACCCTCCTTTGGGGCAGGAAGAATAGATAATAATTAATGCATCTCTCGATCGAGCTCGTAACTTTTCAGAGAGAGTAGAAAGAATTATTCCCCCACTTATGTCTCATTATGAAACTTTACCAACACGATTACCCCGTAATACAGACCCTTGGCATGAAGCTGAAATTAAACCTTCTTCTGATGGCCATCCAACTTATGGTGAGACTTCTTGTAATCCATGGCCTGAAGGATATCATTCACTAGCTCAAATGTTAGGACCTATTGAAGAAATTCCATTTCAAGGTAATCCAGGTCTAAACCACAACCCTACAGTGTCACATCTTGGACCCATTACTAGACCTTCCATTCTTGTCGTGGTTGGGGTGTTGTACAGGAATAAACACCTTATAACCGAAGGTCTAGGGTTACCAACATACTCAAGAAACTTGTAGACAATCGACTCTAGAGTGCAGTAAAGGAAATAGGAGGATAGAAAAGACTCACCCGATACACGACGGTTGATCCTAGCTTGTCCTCTTCCACTCTACTTCTCCTCCAAATCCTTCAGGGATGCTTCTCCTTCACCTGTCAAAGGTCAATCTTCCAAATACAAGATGATTCATATATATAAACATGTTAGATAAATCATATACAGAATGCTGAAACATAAATATTTATCACACCACAATATATGAGATACATTCAAGACATATATGGAAGAAGGATTCTCTTTATTAACAATAATGAAAGAGTTCAGATTACAACCCAACGCCTGAGACAAGGAATCCTCTGCAACCAAAGGATTCTGAGTTCCACTGCTCTAAAGACTTCTGTATGAACTCCACCAGCATAACTTTGCTCTCCAAGTGTATGTGATTAACACCCTCCCCAAGGCCTGTATTTATACTTGGTGAAATAAGGTAGTTTCGAAGGTTGAGGAGGTTGAGACAGTTAAGGTGATTAAGGTTAAGTGCTTAACTAATCTCAAGTAATCGTGTGTTTTTATTTTTAATGTCAAAGGGACATGTACGCGGGTATCAATACTGGCAACTCGCGTATGACACATGAGTTGCTCTAAGGGTAACCCGTGTACACATCTGTACGCGAGATGCAACAATCGATACTCGCGTACAACACGCGAGTTGCATATATAAAGAGTCGCGTACATGACTTGACATATCTAAAGGGTAAAAATAACCAGCTGGATGGATGATGAATGTAGTTCTTAATAAGCCCATCTATAGTGTTTTGGGAAACCCTCAATCCATAAATGTCCTTTTGTGTGCCAACATGAGGAATGTTGGCACTCGGACGGAGAGGTGCCGTTCAGGTGGATAATGGATGCCCCCTAATGTGTGAGGTCAGAGGGAAGCGATGGCCGAAATACATTATAATATTTATCTTTGGAGAACTCAGAAATCCAATGGAGCAGAGAGAGTACTTAAAACAAATACATAGTAATGTTATATACAAAGTTACATCTGAGGATGCTATGTTCAATTTACTGGAACACTAGCTCCTTTACAATATTTGAGTACATCATATGATACGGGTATGAAACCACGTATATTACAAAGGTGGATCGAAACCACAATATACAATAATGATGAGTTTGCAAAGATCTGGAAGCTGTGTATATGAATAGAACATAATCTTGTGCAACTTAGTCCATAGGTGAGGAACTAAGGTCTTCATAAAGGATCCCAAAGAACCAGTACAATCCAAGCCCTGTGAATAAGGGTAAGCTGAAGTCGAACATGGAAAGGATTCAACAGTTTGTCAATCAATAGGTGATAATCAACAACTGAAGCAAAGGAATTCACCAATGATGAAAGTGAATCCTAAGGTACAAACGTCAAAACTCTAGGTCTTCGTCATCAGGAAGTACTGAAACGGAAACATGCTATGATAAGGAAGGGAATAGATCCTCCAACAAATCACATGAGTGACTAGGAACTGGGAAAAAGAAGGGAGACACAATATATAATAGATATAACAATGATGGGATCGGGCTATAGATCAGACAATGGGTAAAGTCCTTGAACAATGAGCACAACACAGAGGTGACCCAAGGCAACGTTTAACTTATAGATAGAAAAACTAGACCTATCTGTCATGTAGGAGACATGATCAGATTCCCCAGGTATAACGGACAAGAGGAGGAGTAGGAAACTCAAGGTAATAGCTGAACGGAAAAGTAATCACTGAAACATGGATATCGAAAAACAAAGAGTGCTATGTTCAAGGAGGACACGCTGCCATTACTGAAAACAAGAGAAAACTTCTTCCTTACCTTCCCTGTTAAATTTTAACGAGTCCACGAAAGTAAACTCGGATCCCTCTTCATTTTTTAACAAGCTTGAAGAGACAGGAAAATAATGCTTGATAGTGTCACTGATTCGTGGATTTAATGAGCCCGAACTAGTACATGCTCAGTTGGTGTTTTCACATTTAGAGAGTCTGAAAACTCCAAAGAAGACTCCAGGGGGGTCCTTTTTCATCCAATTTAGTCTCCTGAGGCCGAAAAAGTATAAAACATACCACAGAAGAACTCTCTTAACTTCCAAAGAAGAAAAGGTGAACCTTTTTTGTACTTAGTCAGGGAGGTCCGAAAAAGGTTAAATTACCACCTACCCAATGCTCCTTCCAGAACAACATAAAATAGCTTGAGTTTTACGAGTGTGAAGGAAAGCAAGATCACTCAAAAAGATCCATTTGGTTACGAGAAATGGGGCTTACAACAATAAACTCGTTGCTTTGTTCTTAAGTGTTTAACGAGCATGACAATGACACAAAGTACACTCGAAATCTTTTTCATGTTTAGGTCCAGAGCACGAAAAAGAGAAAACTAAGCTCAAACTGGGTGTTCCTTTTCCATAAATTTAGTCCCTCAGGTCCGGAAAAGTGATAAACCTATACCTGAGAATACTCTTCTCAATTCAAAAAGAAAAGAGAGTGATCCTTTCTTGTATTATTCCGCATGGTCTGAGAAAGAGATAACCTACCACCAATGCGGATGCCCGCTCACATATTCTTAACGAGCTTGAACAAACGAGTTAACTCAGCAGTCAAGTCTATTTTGAAGGAGTCAGACCTGGGCCTAAAGAAACTCCATAAGGGCGAGGAGTCCTATAAAGGGATAGCTTGTAAAAAGAGATTCAAAAGAAGCTCTATTTGACCTGTAAAATAGCTAAGAGGATACCCCTGAAACTGGAACAGTTGTGGTATGAGTACCAAAGGGAAACATAGACTTAGAAGAAGGATACTCATGACAAGGGGTCCTATCCACAGAAGAACAATGGTACACAACAGGGAACTAATGGTTAATGATACCATAGTCCGTGGAAAAAGGTTGATTGCTAAGGTTAATGTGGTTTGAATAAAAGGTGCCAAAAATGTATTGGAAATGACAAAACCACCCAATTGGAGCAACAACACTTTGTAATAGTGAAAAACCTGTTCCAAAGCATAAAGAAATATGGTATTAGTTGATTGAAATTTCAAACTATATAAAAAGACCCACTTAAAGAAATATAATTTCTATAAATAGTTGAAAAATCAAACAAAACTCACCATTTGAACTTTTGAGCCATAAAAAGCAAGTTTTACCTTCTACCTTTGTTCGATCATTGTGGACAATTGGACCGACGAAATCAAAATCCGCAAGTCGCAGGTAAGCCTACACCCTGAGCTCTTCATTTTGATCCAAGCAATTATCAATTTTGAGTCCGAATTCCATTATTAAAAGCATCCTAAAAGTAGCACGGTGCATACGCGGGTTGCTGGTGTGAAGACTCGCGTACACACGTTCTGTACGCGAGTTGTCAAACTAGACAGTCGCATACAGTACACGACATGTCTAACTAGACAGTCGCGTGTACTGCGTGGAGGATAAAAGGCTAAATATAGTAAAAATTTTTGAATTTTGATATGGAATCACTGAATCAAATTACTGGTTTTGCTAGGTTAAAGATGGTTTTGGAATGGAGGGAAAGGGAGCACGAAATAATGGACCAAGCAGCACTCCAAAGTGCGCCCACTATATAGGCATTGCGAACCAGTGGGCTACTGAAATTCTTTTGCACATCACCCATGCGGGCCAATATTCACATAATTGAGTTCATGGTAAATTATTGGGATCATGACTTGGGGATGTTCAACCTACAGGGTGAAACCTTGGAGATTACCATTGAAGACATATATTTCATAACCGGTCTGTCACGTCGAGGAGCACCGGTGAACTTAGAGGGCACTGGCAGGGGCGGTGACCCCTTAAGTGTCCAAAACTATATAGATGTATTTTGCACACCAAGCACTCAAAAGAGAGGGAGCTGCGTCCCTGTTGTACATATCAGTGATTTTACTCTACAGGTACTTGCTAGCACCATCGTGAGAATTTCAGGATCCTCATCTCTACATTTGGCTACACGTAACCAAATGAGGCTGGCAGTTGACTGTTTCCGCGGTGCTCTCTATGATTGGTGCTCGGGAGTTGTCCCTATCATGAAGAGACAATTGTCTGATTGCAAGAGAGGAAGGCAGAAAAACTTTGGTTATGCAAGCATATTAGTGGCCTTCTTTTTCGAGAGAGTACCAGCATTGAGCCCTGCCATACCTCTACCGATCAGATCTCCACGTCAACCAAGGCTGAGCAGGTGGGGAGACATCTTCCTCCGTCAAGGAGGAGGAGACACGGTACACAGTGTATATGATGATGATTTCTATACCTGGTGGGAATGACAGCTACCGAAACTGGAGCAGTTTCCATATGCCAAGATGGACTTTCGAGGTGACCCCAACCTTGTCCTCCCTCCAGGAGGAGCATGGGGAGAGCTAGGTAAATAATTTTTAATTTTTATCATTTTTCAAATTTTTATGAATTTTAAAATGATAGATATATACATATGTACAAGTCTTAATCCTATAAATGTATCAAAATGCAGATATTGGACCGGTCCGCCCTGAAGGGCACCCACGCATGTTCGCTTCACCTGACCCGGGACTGATTAGGGTTCTAGAGGGGAATCTGGCCAGGCTGACGCAACGAGTACCTACCTTGTGGATAGAACATATCCCGACTGCTATGCAGGAGTTTGTAGTTGGAGTTCCACCGGTATGGCTACGTTTATTCAGGCGAGTGGTCAGAGCGGTACTTGTATATATAGAGGCTGTAGAGGCTGCCGAAGCCGAGGAGGCTGAGGAAGCCAGGGTGCAGAGGGACCATGGGGACCAAGGTGGTCCTAGTGACCAAGGTGGCCCTGCGTAGATCTAGGACATTTTGATGGACTACGATCCATATTTTTATATATTTTGTATATGATGGGATCTGAGGATCAGAATTGACCTATCTATGAACATATATTTTACACACACACACACACACACACACACACACATATATATATATTGTTGTCAGTTTATTTACAAATGTTTTTTATATGTTTGCTATATATCTTTATAAAATGTGTGTGAGATGCCAATCTAAAATGTAATTAGCATATGCATCAGTCAATGAATTTTGATTTCGTGGAATATGATTGAATGTAATAACTTCAAAATGTCTTTCCAATAAACGAATTTGCATGAACTGATGTAATAAAATAGGATTTCATACCTAATAAGCTCGATTGAGCTGGGAAACCACCAACTGAGAGTCCAGACGAACCTCAAGCTGGGTGATACCACGTGACAAAGCAACCCATAGGAGCTCAATTACAGCCCTATATTCAACAACATTATTAGAAGCAGGACCTAGACAAGCGCCTCCCGCGGCAACAAGCTGTCCTGAGGGAGAATAAATAACCCATGCTGCCGAAGCTAGGTTACAAGTGTGACGGCTGGCGCCATCAGCGAACCCTATATGCCTTTCAGAAGACATTTGCAACAACCGGAAGATAGTATAAAAAACAAAACCGACAGCCTAATGTACATAAAAAATACATACAATAAAAATACAAGAAAAAGTGCTAAGCCTAAGCATAGTACTTCTTCAGGTAGAGCCCATTTCTAGGCTCAGGCAGCTTATTCCCATCAAAATAAACTAACTCATATGCACCCTTACTCAATAATTTCGACACAACATAAGGTCCTAACCACATGACCTTGAATTTTCCTACCCCCAGGGGTTCTTTGTCTTGGTCCCAAAGCAAGACAAATTCCCCCTCAGAGAAAACCCTAGGTTTGACCGATTTATCATACTGAGTTTTGACCCTATTTTTATGAGCTTGATTAGCAGTCAGCGCATCTCTACACTGTTCATCAAGGTGTTCTAAATGTACCAGAAGTTCCTCAAGCTCAGTCGTATCAGGTAACACATGAATGGCTATCTTTAGAGACGAGATTTCACACTCAATCGGAGTAACTGCTTCCACTCCATGGACGAGTTGGAAAGGGGAGAAACCCGTAGCAGTTTTGACATTAGTTTGGTAGGCCCAAAGAGCATGATATAGCATGATGTGCCAATTAGAACGGGTTGCATCAATTGTATGTTTAAGAATAGTTTTTAAAGTCTTGTTGACAGCCTCAACCTGACCATTTGCTTGCGGATAGTACAGAGAAGAATGTTCTTATCTGAATCTGAGCATGGTAGTTAGTTCTGTCATCATGTTATTTTGAAAATGACTGCCATGGTTAGTGACAATCACTTTGGGTATACCAAACCATGCTATAATCTGATTGAATACAAAGAAAGCTGCTGTTTCCCCGTCGGCTTTAAAAGTAGGCATTGCCTCTGCCCATTTCGTAAAATAGTCAACAATGACAATGATGTATTTATGCCCTCCAATCGAGGTTGGGTTGCATGTCACATAATCAATCCCCCATTTCATGAAGGGGCCTACTGAGACAACGGAAAATAACGGAGTAGGATGTGACTGCATCTTCCTGGTGTAAAGCTGACATGGATGACAGCGCTTCACTGCTTCCACACAATCTTTAAAGATCATGGGCCAGAAATAATCGGCACGTAATATCTTTTGGGCCGTTGCTAACCCAGATAAATGATCCCCACATGCTCCACTATGGGAATCATTTAGGACAATCTCTGCTTCCTCGTGGGTAAGGAAACGATGCAAAACGGAATCTACCCCTCGTCGATATAATGTATCTCCTATAATGAGGTAGTTCTTCGCATGAAGGCGTAATTTACGTCGTTCTTCCCTTGAGGAAGCTGCAGGGTACTTCAAAGTCTGGAGGTATATGAGAATATCTCCATAACAAGGATCAGAGGTGGATATCAAGAAGATGTGCTCATCTAGGAATGAGTCATCTTCAATCACTACATCTTCTTCAGTAGGAAATTCTGCTATAAGTTCAACAAAAACAAAGGACTTCTTAGACTTAGCGGATTGAAAATCCAAGTCAAACTCTTGGAGAATGACTATCCATTTGTTAAATCCCCCTCCAACAATCCGTCAGGATAAAACATATTGAAACGGATTCACATCCGCCACTACTGTTGTGGTCCTCAGTAAAATGCAGTGACGTAACCTCTGAACGACATAAACAGCTGCTAAGGATAATTTCTCAATGTGGGAGTATCTAAGTTCAGGTCTGGCCAAAGCACGACTAAGATAATAAACAACATGCTCTACAATCTTATCATCTTCCTGGACTAGTACTACCCCAATGGTCGACTCCGACGCAGCCATATATAATATGAAATCCCTAGAATAATCTGGCGGGCGTAACAAGGGTGCCGACAGCAAAGATTTTTTCAATGCCTCGAAAGCAAGTTGTGCGGTTTCATCCCATACAAATGGGGTGTCCTGTTTGAGCAGGTGCATGAAACCTTTAGTAATCTTGGCATAGTTAACAATAAAACTTCGAAGAAAATTAGACTTTCCTTGCAGGCTTTGAAGTTGCCTGAGAGAGTGAGGAGGAGGCAGATTTATAATGGCCTCAACTTTCAAAGGATCCACCTAGATGCCTCTATTAGAGACAATGAACCCGAGCAATCTTCCTGACTCGAGACAGAATACACACTTGTGGGGATTCAAGTGGATTTTATAATATCTGCATCTCTCAAATATCAACCGTAAATGATTTGGATGTTGAATCCTCTTACGAGAATGTGCGGGCAGATCATCAAGGTATGGCTCGACAATGGCTTTAATGTCATGGAAAGCAAAGGTCATAGCCCGTTGAAAGGTTTCCCCATCATTTTTCAATCTGAAGGGCATTTTCTTGTATGCGAAGGTACCCCAAGGACAAATGAAAGCAGTTTTATGTTGGTCTTCCAGTTTTATTTGAATCTGATTGTATCCAGAGAAACCATCCATAAACGAGAACACTTCACTTCCCACACAAGCATCTATAATCTGGTCTATAAAAGGTGTGGGATACTTGTCCTTAGGACAGGCTTTATTTAAATCTCTAAAGTCTGTACAAACACGGATAGTCCCTTGCTTCTTATCAACAGGAACAGGGTTGGATACCCATTCTATCAAAGCGATGGGATAGATAAAACTAGCCTTCAATAGCTTTTCAACTTCTACCTTCACAGCCACCGCTTTGCGCGGGTTAACAGGTCTTAACTTTTGTCGAACTGGCTTGGCATCAGGATATGTTCGGATTTCATGTTCAACAATCGATGGATCTATGCCTAGCATCTCCTCATATGACCAGGCAAAGACATCATGAAATTCCTTAAACAAGGCAGTATAGATGGCAATCTCTTCAGGAGAGCAAGTTGCACTGATGTATATGTTTTCCACGACATCAAGGTTCATAGAGATGTTAATAGGTATAGTGGCGGAAATATTTTCCATATTCCCCTCGGCAAACATTCCTTCCCTAGGCAAGGGATTGATCGGTATATCAACATCTTCTGACAGTCTCAAACGAAACTCTTGGTTTTCTATTCTGCTTAGTTCTGGAAGAAAATAGGATCGATGATGAAGATCCTCACAAATCTTATCATGTCCCCTCATGGATTCCAGAATAGCTTGATCGGAAGGTAAAACCATGTCTAAACAATCTATAGAGTGCAAAGAGTTTTCCGCCCATACGGGAAAATAGACTTCTTCCAGATCATCTGAGACTGTTAGAGGATCTGGAATGGGATCAACAGTGGCTTGAGTGATAGCTTGATAAGCAACCTCCACTGCCGATAATGGCACTTTCGGTTCATGGGGGGTTGGGAGAACCCAAGGATCAGTCCTATCGACAACCGTAGCTATGGACTTCCCCACAATAGTAGAACCAATATAATTAACCGGAGCTGGAAGATCAAATGTGCCCATTAGTGATGTGTACATTCCAGCCCCCAAGCTCTGTGCAGCAGGTTTGACCTGATCAACCAATGGCACAGCAGACTCATTAGACTCTAAATGACCTTTTCGGGTAAAATCAAGTTGATCAATAGCAACCAACTTGCCCTCATGTGGAAAAACGACTACACGAAATACGATCGATGCAATAGCGGACATTGCATAAGTCCAGTTCCTTCCCAGAAGCAGATTATAGTCCAAAGGAGCATCAATCACTTCTACTTCAACAGACACTGCTTTGCCTGCCAACTTAATTTCAAAAGTCGGTAGGATACCATGCAAACGGAAGGACCTTCCATCAAAAGCAGTAAGCAGAGTGTTTGATGGGACCAGCTCTGGGGATCCAAGAGCTTTCCAACAGGCCAAGGACATAACACATGTAGAAGCACCCTCATCAACAACTGCCCTTCCAATGGTCTTACCACCATGGACGACATCTATTGATAAGGCTACATGGTAAGGCAGCCAAATTTTAACATCAGACAAATGAAATTTCGCCATGAGACTCGAAGAGTTCATGCTGCCAAAAGCTGCTAAGAGGGCATCCCGTTGAGCGGGACAACTCTGTAACACCTCTAAAGCTGACATTGCACACGGGGTTTGAGCTAAATCTTCAACCACAGAGTAGTTTGAAGCAGCCCTAGCATTAGGGTTATGCAAGGTCTTCTTGAAGACACCTTTCGGTATCTTCGGCATAGTTTCAACAGGCTTCTCTATTGTGAGAGGGTTAGAAGTTTCACCTACAGCTTTACCCTTCTCAAGAGTCTCTTTCTCATAATTTTTATTCCTTGTCTGCAACAAAGTCGAATATCGAACCATGTTGATATAGTTTGGGTCAGGGGCAGTTTGAGTGCCCCCTGCTACATTAGAAGCTAAAGCAGAGTTCTGTCCTTGGGGAAAAGGTTCCTTCAGGATAGCCGGTTGTTGAGCTTTAAGCAGCTTCTAGGCTTGATCCATAAGGGGACAAACGTGAGTAAGGTGGTCCTTGTGGCACAAATTACACGGGAACTTGATCTTCTTCTTTTCTTTCTTGCCCCCATCAGATGTCAAATACCCCAATTTTGTAAAATAATGTTAATTGTTTTAATTTGATTTCTAAGACATTATGTTAAATTTAATGCTGTAGGAACTGATGACTCAACAGAG